>JANHJO010010247.1:62225-72636 GCA_032468235.1 Pseudoxyrhopus heterurus
CTAGCATATCTAAACTCCCAGATTTTCAGGAGCCTTTAAAAACACCAGCAGGATGGAGGCAGGAACGCTCATTCCAGAGGACAGGTGCTGCTAAAGAGAAGGTGTATTTTGGGGGATCCTGAGAGTTTAATGGAAGGAATCCAGAGCATACCAACCCTGTCAGTTTGGATCAGCTGGGCAGATACTGTGGGAGACAGGAAGTTCTTCCTGGCCCTATGCCATGTAGGACTTCATAGGTAACAACCAGCATCTTGAATTATAACTGGAAGCAAATGGGCAACCAGTGCAGCTCACGAAGCAGAGATATCACACGGTTATGCCAAGGCATGCCTATTGCTACCTGTGCCACTGCATTCTGGACCAGTTTAAGCTTATGGATAGTCTTCAAGGGTAGCCCAACATAAGAGAACATTGTAGTAGTCAAGCCTAGGAGAATGTTAGAACTTGGGGGTGGGGGAGTGAGGACTTTTTCCCAATGTGAAAAGCTGGTTGGGGAATTTTTAGAACTCCCAATATATGATAATGTAAGGTTCACCGACCTTAATTCCTTTGATATGACAGATTCCAAAAATTATCCAAGAAAACGAGGTACAGGTATTTATTAAAAATTACATTTTATTTATGGCCAAAAAGAAAATGGACCTCCTCCATTTCCCCAGGGCAGGACCAGTTGGAAATAGAAAAGGTACTGAATCTATGTTCGCCTAGGGTTCTTATACAAAAAAAGATCAAAGAAAGCTTTTGAAGTCTATATAACATCATATAACATCTATAACGTTGACACTTTAACAGACAGTCTTATCAGATAAGGATCAATCCTAAAGTGATTGCTCTTTCTGTCAGGAAGGAAAGACATCTCCTCCCAAGGTGTGAACTTCTCTGTAGATCAAGATACACGTGTAATAAAACCAGATGATAACTAGGACTAAGAGTAATAAAAAAAAACACTACTTTTAACTCTGTTTTTGGGAGTAAATAAACAGAGCATGCAATAAACACTTGAAGACACTGAAAGATAGATTCCTATTTTTTTTCTCTCATTGTGTCTTCCTGGGAAGATGCTAGCTTTATCATAACAAAAGGGCCTGAATTGCCCCTTAATTATCCTTTCCTTGAAGAAAAGCTTTTCTCTCTAAGTTCCCAGGGAAGCTTCTAATACGATCTCTGATATATGGGGTGGAGGGGGAATTTTGGCTCTCTGGATCTCCACATAACTAATTCCCTTATTAATTCCGTTATTATATGCTATGAAACTCTTCAATGGTTTCATTTTTTTTTCTTTACGAAGTTCAGCTGCTAAATCCTTGATCCCCTCACATTCGTGTTTCGTGCTGCCTCTTGAAGTGCAAAAATTAATCCTTCTTCTTCTTCTTCCATCTGGAGGGTGCCAGCTTGCAATGATTATTAGTTTTTTTGGTCTTGTCCATCTTAGTTGTTCTGTTTCTTGGCTTACTTCTCCGAATGTTCGCTTAAATTATAATCTTTTGGTTCTATTACTTTTGGGATATTTTTTTGGCCTCGTGCAATAATTTCATTCACATTTTATTCTTCAACTGTCCCTTTTGCCTGCGATAAAACATGGCTTCCTGTTTGTGTGTTTGTGTGTGTGTGTGTGTGTGTGTGTGCGCTAGGCATATTTGTTCAACATAATTTTGTGGATGCAATGCGTGATAGACTGTCATTAGAAGTTAGATTTTGGGATTTAAATGGTCCAATTCAAGCTGTGTCCAGTCCACTGTGCCAGCGTTGTATCAGGTTAATGGTATCCCGCTGACTGTATCGCCAACATTACATTTGGATGCAGACATTTTTGCAGTCGTTTTAAACATTCTGCAAAGTAATTTTGTATTTTCATTTTATTTATATTCCACATTTATTTTTTCCGTAAGCAGCGAAAGGTGGCAAACAGTTCTAATATTTCTTCCTCCTCTTATTTTCCCCACAATAGTAACCCAGAGGTGGGCTGGGCTGAAAAAAAGAGTGACTAGCCCAAAGTCACCCAGCTGGCTTTCATGCCCAAGGTGGGACTAGAACTCATTGTCTCCCGGTGAAGTCACCCAGTCAGTTTTCATGCCTAAGGTGAGACTAGAACTTACCATCTCCTAGTAATTGGCCCATCCATCTGGCTTTCATACCTAAGGGTGAACTAGAATTCACCATCTCCTGGTTATTGGCCCATCTGTCTGGCTTTCATACCTAAGGGTGAACTAGAAATCACCATCTCCTGGTGATTGGCCCAAAGTCACCCAGCTGGCTTTCATGTCTAAGGTGAGACTAGAACTCACCATCTCCTAGTAATTGGCCCATCTGTCTGGCTTTCATACCTAAGGGTGAACTAGAACTCACCATCTCCTGGTAATTGGCCCTCCATCTGGCTTTCATGTCTAAAGCGAGACTAGAACTCACTGTCTCCTGTCAATTGGCCCAAGTCACCCCTTTTAAACTCCTTCTCTTTTTTTCTCTTTCCAGGAACAGAGCAAAGCAAACTTTTCATCAGTACCCTCATGGAATTAGGGGTGTCCACAGGGTAGATTCAAAATATCAAGATGGCCCTGGTACCGCCATCAATCTCCACTTGAATTTAAAGCATGTTGCATATACACTTAAACACAAGATCCGCTTCAATCACAATGTTCTGGCTGCCATCTTGACATTTTGGCATCATACCTTATGCACATTGCTGAAGTAAATAACAAACAGGTATCTTAGCCCAGCTCTTACTCAGTCCATCTCTTCCACCTTCTGGCAATGGAAGAAATTAAAAACATCATCACCTCAAGGAGGAACTAATGAAGGGGTCCCACCCAGGGAGTCTATGACAATTCGCCATGGCCAACTCATCACAGCCCACTCACCATGGCCAACTCACCACAGCCAACTCACCATGGCCAACTCATCATGGCCAACTCACCACAGCCAGCTCATCACGGCCAACTCACCACAGCCAACTCACCATGGCCAACTCATCATGGCCAACTTGCCATGGCCAATTCGCCATTGCCAACTCACCATGGCCAATTCACCATGGCCAACTCATCACAACCGATTCACCATGGCCAACTCACCACAGCCAACCCATCATGGCCAACTCACCATGGCCAACTCACCACTGCCAACTCATCACAACCAATTCACCATGGCCAACTCGCCATAGCCAACTCATCATGGCCAACTCACTGCAGGAGAACTCACCACAGCCATCTTACCACAGGACAACTCACTGCTGGACAAGAGTTACACTAATATCAACTAAATGGTGGAATAGAATCATTAAAGAAAGGATGCAAAAGGAGGGACAGAATGAAATGTGAATTGCAAAAATTAAAATTATTTTCATTTATTTTTAATAATTAAATAGAATTGTTAAATTGTCCTGTGATGAATTAGCCATGGCGAGTTGTCCTGCGGTGAGTTGGCCATGGCACGTTGGCTATAGCAAGTTGTCCAATTCCCCACCCAGGAGACAGAAGCTGAGTCCTCTTGAGTGTGCCAGATCCGTACTTTGCCCTAGCAAAATTCTCCTAGGAGAAACCACTTTGGAAGAGAAACGTAACCTTTCCCGACACTCAGAAGCAGCCATAAAGCACTAAGCAAAGGTTGACATTTCCGCCTTGGGCCCAAGGGTGAGCTTCAACGGTACATAAAACAAACAGCTTTATCTTCTTCATGGTCCTGTTCCTTTCCAGATCCTCCTGAGCAAATTAAGCTGCCATCGTAAATCAGGAAGAACCCAACAGAGTTAACTTCAAGAGGTGTTTACTTAATGTTCTCTTCCTGCTTTTGCTTCTGCCACGGCGTAGTCTGGGCCTCTCGGAGAGCTTCTGCCAAGTCCTACAGACCCATCCAATGAGATGGTAGGCTGCTGAGATGTCTTAGCAGAATAACACAATTGGAAGGGACCTTAGAGGTCTTCTGGTTCACCCCCCTGCTCAAGCAGGAGATCCTATACCATTCTGGACAGATGGCTGTCCAGTCTCTTCTTAAAATCCTTCAGTGATGAAGCCCCCACAAAGTCTCAAGGAAGCTGTTCCACTGGTTAATTGTCCTCACGGTTAGGAAGTTTCTCCTTAATTCCAGGTTGCTTCTCTCCTTGATTAGTTTCCATCCATTGCTTCTTGTCCTGCCTTCTGGTGCTTTGGAAAATGTTGACCTCTTCTTCTTGGAATACAGCTATCATATCCCTCTACTCCTTTTCTCTAGACTGACCATACCGAATTCTTGCAACTGTTCTTCACATGTTTTAGTAACCAGGTCCAGGGCTGGGATTCAGACGGTTCGGACTGGTTCGCGTGAACCGGTTGTTAATTTTAGGTCTGGTTCGACGAACCAGTAGTTGCAACGACTGGCTGGCCCTGCCCATCCTACCCCTTCCAGGAGTCTGTGCAGAGGCTCTGGGAGGGTGAAAAATGGGCCTCCCAGAAGTTCCGGAAGTCAGAAAACAGACCTGTTTCTGGCCTCCGGAGGGCCTCCAGAGCCCAGGAGGAGGCCGTTCTCGCCCTCCCAGAGGCTCCAGGAAAGCCTCTGGAGCCCAGGGAGGGTGAAAATGCCCCCCCGCCATGCTGCAGGAGTCTGACTAGGCCACACCCACCATGGCCACGCCCACACAGCAATCAGGCAGAGAATCCGTTGCTGAAATTTTTGAATCCCACCCCTGACCAGGCCATTAATCATCTTAGTTGCTCTTCTTTGCATTTTTTCCACAGTCTCCACATCTTTTTTGTAATGTGGTGACCAAAATTGGAGGCAGCATTCCGGGTGTGGTCTTGGACTAGGAGACCACACCTGGAATCCTGGAACTCTAGTTGTATCCAGATCTAGATCATGATACAACTGCATCATGATCTCCCAAGGCAGACTTCGCCCTTTATCGCACAGTGTTGCACACAATTAGATCAGAGGCCAGATTTACAGCACACATGGTGTGACTTGCCCTCACACATCACAGTCCACACCACACCCTTCACCGGCTCATTCAGAAATTCAGCAACATGGTCAGCAACTACGCAAATTTCACCATGGCCGGCTAAGAACGTTAGTTTCAATCTCTGTTGATTTTTAGCGTTTGCAAAACCAGCCTTATTAATGGTTCATGAATTGGGTCCACTCTGAGCTCATTCAGTGACCAACAGAAGTGAATTGCGTGAAGGAAACACAGCCCCTAAAGTCCCACCAGGTTGTAGTGAAGTGGTAGTACTGCTTAATACTCCACTGGTAAGACCACGTGTGGAATGCTGTATCCAGTTTCGGTTACCACATTGTGCAAAAGATGTTAAGACTCTGGAAAGAGTGCAGAGAAGAGCAACAAGGATGATTAGGGAACTGGAGGCTGAAAGATATGAAGAACAGTTGCAGGAATTGGGCACGGCTAGTTTAATGAACTGCTGCTCTTTAGAAGGCCAGATCCTGAAGAGGAAACTCAAAGACTTTGGCCACCTCATGAGGAGGAAGGACTCCCTGGAGAAGAGCCTAATGCTGGGAGCGATAGAGGGCAAAAGAAGAAGAAGGGGACGACAGAGAAGGAGGTGGCTGGATGGAGTCACTGAAGCAGTTGGTGTAAGCTTGAATGGACTCCGGGAGATGGTAGAGGACAGGAAGGCCTGGAGGAACATTGTCCATGGGGTCACGGTGGGTCGGACGCAACTTCGCAACTAACAACAGCAACAAGTTTAATGAAAAGAAGAACTAGGGATGACATGACAGCAATGTTACAATATTTGAGGGTCTGCCACAAAAATGAGGAGGGTCAACCTATTGTCCAAGGCACCAAAAGGCAAGACATGAAGCAATGGATGGAAACTGATCAAGGAGAGAAGCAACCTAGATTTAAGGGAAAATGTCCTGACAGCCAGAACAATTAAACGGTGGAACGCTTGCCTTCAGACGTTGTGAGTGCTCCAACACTAGAGGTTTTAAAAGAAGAAATTGGACAGCTGTTTGTCCAAAGTGGTATAGAGTCTCTTGCTTGAGCCTAGGGTTGGACTAGAAGACCTCCAAGGTCCTTTCTCCCTCTGTTATTTTATAATTCTGTACGCAGACTGCTCCTCATTCCAACATGGAGGAAGCCCCCTTCCGTTAGCCTTTGCAACTCCTCATAAAAATTCCTACCCCATTCTTGGCTCTGCTAATTAGACAGCTCAGCCTCCAGAGAGCTCGTTAGCTGGATGGCAGGAGCAGGAACGAAGGAAAACTGCTCCCTTCCCAAAGATGGAAATTCAGAGGCACTAAAGCAATTCATTAAAATGTTTTCATCTGTTCGACCCAATGCATCACACGGAACGTTTAAGGGCATTTAACAGCTGGCAACGTTCTGTCTTGAACCCAAGAGCCTCTTGAGCGCCCCACCAACTCTAGGCTTTAAAGGATATTTTTATTATAATTTGCTCCCCAAGCAGGTGTCTTTCAGCGCTGGTATTAATAACAAAAACAGAGATCTTTTCAAAACGTTGTCTTCCCTCCCACGGCAGAACTACTGCTTTAGCCTCTGGTTTAGTACTTGGAAGAGTGAGGACTGGGAGGAGAGTGACGTTGTCCTGTTAATCTTGTTGGAAATCCGTGAAGAAGGGAGCTGTAGCAAACTATGTGCCATCTGGACCGAGAAAACACAACAGGGAGTGTTCAGCTCTCTGCCTTCGGAATGCAGCAAAGACATCAGAACAAGCAAACAAGACTTTTATTGGAGGGACAACGGAACATAGAACATAGACTCAAAGGTTGGAAGGGATCTTGGAGATCTTCTAGTCCAACCCCCTGTTCAGGCAGGAGACCCTATTCTGTTCTGGACAAACATCTGTCCAGTCTTTTCTTGAAAGCCTTCAGTGTTGGAGCATTCACAACTTCTGGAGGCAAGCCTGATTGATTCTTCTAACTATCCGAAAACTTCTCCTTAATTCTAGATTAATGATCTTCTGCCCATCCATTCATTCTTGTCCCGCCTTCAGGTGTTTTGGAAACTAGATCAACCCCCATCTTCATTGTGAGGGCCCCTCAAGTACTGGAAGATTGCTATGGTGTTACCCCTCCTGTCAACTGTCCACCTAGCAAACCCAAAACAAGGAAACGCTCTCGGGAGAATTGAATTCCCAAAAAGTAAAACTTTATGGGTTACACCATATTGGTGTTAAATCTGCCCATACGTTTTGCAATTAAGAAGTTTTCATCCTGACTGATGATTGAAATTTAGCGATGTGCTCTGTTAGATGTCAGGCAATCTACAAGCAATAGACCCATAGCAAACAAAACTCCGAGGCAGGTAGATTCCTTGAAGAATAGCTTTATTGGATATATCATACTAGCTGATAACCTGGCTTAGCCTGGGTATTTATGCCTTGCTGCGACGTGCTGCAAGCAGGGAATGCTGCAGCCTACAATTCCCAGCGTTCTTTGCCCGATTTGCATGCCCTGCCTCTATTGGCTGGAGAGCCTGATTTGCATGCCTTATCTCTATTGGCTGGATTGGCCGTTGCTGCTTTGCACATGCGCAGTACAATGTTGGTGGGGTGTGAGAGTTCAGCAGTCTTTTGGGCAGGCAAAGAAGGCCCAACGTCATTCCTGACCCCCCCAGTGTTTGTCTCCGGAGTGCAAGGTATGTGCCTGGCAAGTTTGGGCCAGATTTGTGCAGGCATGGAAGAGCCTATTCGGGACATGCCCACAAACATACACACCCACAGTCTGTTTTATAGATATAGATAAGGAATGACATACATATAGTAACAAATTTGCTTCTGTAAATATTTCCATTCAAGCACATTGCTATAATTCTGAGACATCTACCAGTTGTTTAACTACTTTCTTCCAGTTTTAACTCAAACATCAAATGGAAGGCAAAAAATAGATATTGGCATTTCAGTGTCTTCAAAACTCACATATTTTGAAGATGATTTATGAACCAGTTTTTATTGATTAATTATACTATATACATGTTTTGCTTTATATTCTTTTCAGGTTTGTTAGATTTTTAACAGCATATACTTAACCTAAAGAATCAAAACTCAACTCTAAGTACTACACATTTCA
Organism: Pseudoxyrhopus heterurus; assembly: GCA_032468235.1. NCBI lineage: Eukaryota > Metazoa > Chordata > Lepidosauria > Squamata > Pseudoxyrhopus > Pseudoxyrhopus heterurus. The sequence continues at coordinate 70,239 of JANHJO010010247.1, forward strand.
AATATCACACGAAGTTTCATTATATGGAAATGAATTAACACTAGTTCTAATACTATATCCTGTTTCTTATATCTCACATTTATATTAAATGTCATATTTCTGCCTTCATGAACTGATGATTGTATGGCGAACATTATTTTATAAATAAAGCAATTCAATCATCCTATTCTAACTTACTCCATTTTTATCATTTTATTAGTGGGTTTGGAGATGCATATTCCTCAAAGAAAAATTACATTGGGAAATAAATAAATCATTGTATTTTTTAAACATTAAACATGTCTATACTCCCATGCTAGAAATCATATCATGAAGTTATTACTCTTCAGTTTCTTTTGCCAAGCCTTTTAGCAAAAATATAAAATTCAGTTTAAGTACAATGATTGTTTGGAAATCCAATAAAGTTAACAGGGGAATGAAGAGATGAAAAAGAAATGTTCTTCTCTTTTTATTACTTTTCTTAAAGTTCAGATGGTCATATCAGCTTGGATCCCAATAGACAATTGTGTATAACCAGTGGCATTCAGGAAAGATTTGCTGGGTTTCATTATTAACAGCTTTGATTTTTTTTTAAAAAAATTGTTCCATACTACATATAGTTCCAGAAGGGTCTTGGAGCCACAAAACAGATTGTGAGGATGGAGGGATGACCAAAAATAAGGAAGAATGTGTTAATACATGAACAGAATTCAGCTTACCTTGCATGGAGTAACTGCCACTAATTCACTTAATGTACAAAAGTTTGACAAGTAGGTTTAACATGCAGGTAGCTTTAATAACCCTCAATGGGAAAAACACACATTTGTTTTCCCCTTCTCAGCCATTCCAATATTTTGCAACAGAAGTCACGGTCTAATTAAACACATGTACTATAATTAGATATTAACATTTCTAACTAAGGCAACGTCCATCAAAACTACCCAGGTATTTAAGTCAAAACTTTGATTCCTGCAGATCAGGACATAAATATGGGAATTATTTAGCAAGTTTATATGTGAGTTTATACGAATTTTTAAACTTGCTTTAATTGTTACATCTTTTAAAATCTATGAAGTTCCTAAATACTGCATTTCCTTAGAAATTTCCTTAGAAATAGAGCTGAACATCAAACATGTTTTTCTAAATTTCTAAGAAGAAAAAGTTCAGGTATTTTACATAGCCTGTAAGTCTTTCAATTCAACTTCCAATTTATAAAAATGGTTGGCAAACAAACTATGTTAAACAATTTTTTCTCTCTAATAAATCAAATCTCATGGATAGTTGGATAAATCCATGCAAATATACATTAACGAACACAGATTAATTTGGATGCATTAATGGCTGACTAGATAGATAACAGTATCAGTTCAATTAAAAATACCTGTTGATATTTTTACTTGTTTATTATTGTATATACAACTATTTCCCCCTTGCTGTTGGATTGTTATTTTACTACTGGTGTTTTAAAGTGCTTTTTGTACATCTCAGCTAAAGAATTACTGAATAATCTATGCATGTTAGAAATAAAGAAAATGAGCAAATAAAGACATAATTTACCTGTGGCCAAATAGATTATATGAAAAAGCATTTCTTTTCCTTGTACCACATCCACAACCACATGAGAAAAGCGGCTATTGTCCTCCATGAAGTAAGGAACTGGTGTGATAGGTTGGATCACTTCATGCATCAAAATAAATTTTTGGGCATCTTGGAGATTCCTCTCTGTCAGATTCAAATACAGGCCTTGATCCATGGTGCCACACTGAAAATATATACATATAATGCTGTTTACACCAATTAAACATTATAAGAACTTAAGACATATAGTGTGTTTTGAGATCCCAAATTATAACAATCTAAAGGCTAACTCTTTATAATAAACTCTGCACAACTGACTGGTCATCCAGCTATGTAATATACTTCCATCTTTTTCCTCATTAGCAGGTTATCCATATATACCAGGGGTGTCAAGCCCATGGGGTACTTAGATCTGGCCCACGGGGCACCTTGGAAACAGCGAAGGACCGGCCCGCTGTGCTTCTGCCAGTGAAAACGGAACTCCATTTTCGCTGGCAGAGGGTTGCAGGAGGCTGTGGCAGCCAAAAACAGAACTTGGGAGCCCGTTTTCGCTGGCAGAGTGCTCGGGCCACCACAGGCACCTCCGACACGAGTGACGTCGAGCCCTCAATGAAATTAAGTTTGACACCCCTGATATATGCTCTATAAATTTCCCCTCATACAAATATGTTGCAATGGAGATATCTCAAAAAAGAAATAATAGATAAGTGATGTTTTGATCCTTTGTTGTTGTTGTTAGTTGCCAAGTCGTTTCCTACCCATCACGACCCCATGGACAACATTCCTCCAGGCCTTCCTGTCCTCTACCATCCCCCGGAGTCCATTTAAGCTCCTCGCACCG
>JANHJO010010251.1:0-18145 GCA_032468235.1 Pseudoxyrhopus heterurus
AACCCTGATGCAGCCCTCAATGAAAGCGAGTTTGACACCCCTGGTATAAAGCATACATGAAAGATAGCAAGTATATCTCCCAAAGCTAAAGATTCTTCTCTCCTGTGTCCTATTGTTTCTTCTTTTCTATAAAATATGAAGCATATCTTTTCTTTCAGTGAAATTGCCAAATTAGTTATGCTAACATAGCTTTAGCATTCATTACAAGGAGACATGTAAATTCATTCAGTTGAAGTGTTAAACTAATCCAAATCTAAATAACAACAGCTGTATTCCATACCTCCAAAAGGTTTTCAGAGCTCTTTTAGATAAGTGATTTATCATAACACCAGGATTCATATTAGCACATATTGTATAGTGTGCTTTCATGAGTTGCCATCTGCAGTAAGCCCAAAATTTATGGGTTGTGGTTCCATTATTACCTACACTGAGGAAGGTCTGACTTTACAGAGACGTCTGTCACATTATCACTGTTGTACCAAGGTGAGGAATTTCAAGGTGAGGGTCTTGTAATTATTAGCAATTATGTTTTCTCCCCATCCTTTTGATTTCTGCACTATCACCCTCACTCTTTTATGTTATATACATTGTCATTTTATCATTTCAGATTGATAAAATAAAGTATGCTGTTGATTTGTTGTTACTGTTTTATTGACTATATGTAAACTATTCAAATATAGGGATGTGCAGTTTTCCCCCTTTGATGAACTTTATAAAAGAAAAATAATCCACCCCCAAAATGTAAACACCCATTTCAACATTTCTCAAATACTGCTAAATCACATGATCCAAATTTAGAAACAATAAATGAAATATAAACGCATTTTTTTCAAGGATGTATTGATGTTGATCCCCACCCCCCAAAAAAAATCAAGGAAGCTTGATAAAATTACTTGAGGATCCAGAATTTTTCTCAGAAAATTGAGTTCACATATTGGTGACATTGTGGCAAGTCAATTGTAGCTTTTCTTTTCAGTGTGATTATATTCAGTGTTAAAAAGAAATGCAGAATATAAATTATAATAATTCAAAAACTTCAAGACCTTATTCAAAAATAAAAGCAAAGAAAAAAAATTCCACCAAATATAACTACAATGTTGGATGCCAGATATTTGCTATCTTTTTATCAATTAGTCTTCCCAAACGGGATGTCCTCCAAATAGTTGGCCACCACAAAATCAATGGTAGCTTGGAATTCTGGGAGTTTGGCTATAACTCAGCTAGAGGTGCCAGGTTTGTAATAATAGATTGTCTGAGTTCATTTTAGTCTGATTATTAAACGAGGACTTGGCACTGAAACAGCCTTGACTTTTCTAAAGAGAAACTGCAGCACAAAAAAGAATTTTGGGATTATATTCCTGTTCTCCCAAATCTCTTGTGGGTTTTGAATGGTATCAAATATGGTATCTACCAGCCCTTTAAATCAAGCCACATTAAAAAAAAACCAGGTATGATTTTTAGGAATAATAGAATCTTGAAAGCATGTTCCATTTTATACTTAACAGAATCAAGGTGAGATTACTCTGAGCTTGTTTCTTGCACTTCCCTCTTTCTCAAGATTGTATAATCTCTTCTCAAAGTCCCCTTTCAATGGTTCCCTCCTCCATTTCCCAAGGGCAGTTTTATCTTCCTTTACAGTATCATTCCAAAGCAAATGGAAATGGGAACAACAGGGCACTGGATCTGTGCCTGTTAAGTCAGGCCTATAGATCTGTGTCTATTAAGTCATGCTGATAAACAAGTAGACCATGTCTATTATGTAGTCAACATTACACATTGTGCCTGTGATAGTCGTGTGTACATTATACATACAGTAATTAATTTGTTTTCAAGAATTTTGTGACATGCCCAAAATTTCATTTTAAATCTGTGCTCAAGTGTCCATTGCTCATAGGCAAAGGATCCAGGGAAAAGATACAAAAATAATTAGATTTTGAAGACAGAGTAATAGCACGGAATAATTTTCAATAACTGTCCTAATCTACAAAAAGTAACATTCTAACTTTGTGGTCAGAAACAATAAAAATAATCCAATTAAATTGCAATCCTATGCACATTCATCTGGGATTAAGTTTTATTAAACATGATGAAGTTTCCTTCTGAATAGACGTATACAGTATATATATATATAGGGTTGCATTGTTAGTTCCTTCTTTTTCAAATGTTTAAATGTAGGGTGATTTTTTTTGTTACAGCAACTTTACCAGTGAAAATTCTTACAGACACTTCATATTAAATAACATCTTTGTTGATTTATATTGTAGTCCTGTATAGTACAATTGCTTTTGATTTCAGGCAAATTAATAGATAAAATACAAGAATCCTGCCAATGGATTATTTTATAATCTCATCTTCAATTACTATTGTTTTATCCAGAGTTGAATTTTTCATTACTCTGAATTGTTTAATCCAGACTGCACGTACAGGGAAAACATGCAGAAGGAGAGATAATCCATCTATTTCATATTAGCAACATTCAACAGAATTCTTCCGTCTCGGCTACAACAGGCCAACACTTTCACAGGCAAGTTCATTTGAGCAGGAGGAACTATTATGGGAACTGTTTCAGGGCCTTCACACACCTTAATCCAGCCATGAAGAAACCACGTAATTTCCCCAGGATTGTTAGACTTGCTCTTTTTCATCTTGTTCTTGTTTTGTTTTTTTCTATCTTCTTTTTATCTTACAGGCTCTGTTTTTATTCTGTTTCTTCCTATCAAGTATGCATGTGTGTATGTGCTTTTAAATACTGCTAAGTATGTTTTTACAAACATTGAACAATCACATAATAAGTAATATCTTCAACAAATAGTGAATGAATTTAGTTAACAATTTCTCACCTGTTAATTTTAAGTCTATGACCTACAGTGAAATGGCTACCCATTAACTTAAGGTGTAGGTTCAAAAATATTCAAAAGTCCCACTTTGGCTATAAATTTATAATATTTATTTCTTTCAAAAACAGTGAGAGTTTTAGCCCATGGAAAAAGCCTAAATATGTTTGGCAAGTTTCCTCATTGCCGACATTCACCAGCACATAAATAGCTGGAGGACAGAGCCACCAAGCTTATGATGAGGCATTGCTAATTGTTATGATAGGGAACCCTGAAAGGGAGTTTGTTAGCAAACTAAACATTGCTTCATTGTACTTCTGAAAAGGTGGTCCTGGAATAAGCAAAATAAATTGTCAAAGAAAATTCCTTTTTAACTTCCTCTGAGTCCTTAAGCATTTCCATTAAATTTAGCTTAATTGTGTCATGGGCAAATTAAATCATTTTTCCATATTTCTCACCTGCCTATCTTTTCTATAAAATAAATGTACAGCATTCAAACTTTTCATTAATCGCTAACATGTCTATTGCTATTATAAAAAAGTGGGTCACTCAACATAACATGCTTACCCGTTGTTATAGAGTTATTAAAAAGGAATAAATTCTGCTTCAGGTAGAAATGTAAACAGAAATTTGTTTCTATTGACAGGTTTCTATTGACAGGTTACATTCAATGGGCTGTCCCAAGATGGAACACGCAAACATAATAGCGCAGCAACCAGCTTAACCAGAAATAGAGGATTTTTTTAAAAAAATCACAAGAGAAGGAATTTTGGGCAAAGCATTTTAAAACCGTCTACAGCTCATATGGTTGGTCAGTTGCTTTTCTCCATGACTGCAAACTACTCCATCCCTCCATCCTACTTTATATTGGTTATTATTTAAGCCAACATACAAACATTACAATTTATAAGCTGCATGCTAACAGAGACAATTAATTGTTCTCAGTCTTTTTTTAAAGAAAATGCTTTTCCTCCCTTGGTTGGGGTTATAGAAATCCAGGTTTTTTTTAATTAAAACAAATTAAAGGTGCTAATTTAATTTAATTAATCAACTAATTGATTATTAATTTTAAGTAATTTCTAAAATAAATTTTATTGATTGTGCTGTTCAAAAGAACAACTCATGTAATTTCAAATAAATGCTACAAGGATTCAGTTTTTTGCCAAAAGTATGCTAGCTCATAATAATGTTATTTTAATTCTATAAAAACACGCATCACCTTGTTTATCAATGGATAATCTTCTTCCCCTTCATCTTTTCCTCTTTGTTGCCTGAAAAATAATAATAATAATAATAAAGCTTTGAACAGAGAAAAGATCACTGTTTTGGATCTCAGGCAAAAAATAGTTTATTATTTGCTGTAAAAATGTACTGCAAGATAATCAATGGAAATAACTGGAAAGATGCAAATGGTTTATACCAATCCACCGTGTCTCTGCATTTTTCTCCAGTTCCCTTTTGTTTTAAAAGCTATAATTTCGCTTTCAGATTCAAATGTGCTGAATGATAGGTTTAAAGAAACCTAGAGTCTATTTTTAAATTTATAGATCTAAATAATTTTATTGGTAGTTTGCTGACATCTAGTGGAATGGGTATATATGGCAAGCTTCGTGGTAGATGATTCCTTGAAATGTCTTATCTTCTTAATTACTGTATTGAATCTGGCCAGCTTTAGGCACTAAGGTAGCATGAACAATTTGGAAACCTATTTTCTTTTCAGCAACCTCAACACCCTCTTCTTGTCCTTTCTCAAAAGATCCCAATTCTAAAGATCTACACTTGTTTCATTAAACCTTCTACATAGACTTCTCCTTTCTCTTTTTGGAAGATCAGCCTGAAGCTGAGTCCTATAAGGCTATCTGGCAGGAGAGGACTCCTTTCACAATTCCTAATTTATACAGATTTGATGTAGGAACTTAAAAAATAGCACCTCTGCATTGAGGCAAAAGATATGTAGCAACAGAACCTTATGTATCCTACTGTTTTCTGCGCACTTCCCATTCTACCCACTGTAGGTTCTGCCTGAGATTTGAAAGGGCCCCTTAAGAAAAATATATATTCTAAAACCACAGCCAATCTGGATCAAAATGAATTTCAGCAAGCATAATTTGTAAAATGTCAAGTTGAAATTCTAAATCAGTGTCTTTCTTACATTAAAATGCATTAATATGCATTTGAGACAGTAACAAGCAGCATCTGTTTCAATAAACTTAAACCTGAGAGTCTTCTTAGGACTAAAAGAAAGCACATAGAATCTGACAGATGGCAATCCCAGATTAATTTAGATTAGTCTATTTCAATCTGATATCCTGTACAACCCCCCCCCCACACACACACACACACTATCCATGCTGGCTAAAGGTGTTAAGTATTGTTCATCCAAATATCTAGATGGCACTAAATTTAAGAAATCTGATTTAAAATTATGCTCTTCATCAAAATTTATTCTCTTTTAGCAAAATGTAACTCTATCACTGTTTCAATCTGCTTCATTTGTTTCTTCTTTCTTCTAATGCTGTTTATAACTACTGTAGTATTATGCATTTTATGGCGTTAATTCTGTGGATTATTTTTTTAATGCTAGTCATTTAATGGATTAGTCATTTTGACTACTTCTGTCCATTTTTAATGAAGGAGAGAGAGTGAAAAACTAAACACTGCGCTAACAATACAAATCAGTTAAAAATTATCTCCCATAGAGCGGAAAACCTAGAGAATATAATTTTCCAAGAACAAGTACCAGAAGATAAAAATATTGGGTCCAAATTAGACAGGATCTATGATGTCTCAATTACAAATGCTTATGAATAGCATGGAATATGGGAACAGTATGGATCAGGAACATGATCCCAAAAGAAATTTATATTTCTCCTCACCTCTCCCCAAATGTGGTTTTACTATTTAAAATATTTCTCAAGTTTGACTTATCAGCAACATATAAAATTATTATTATAGCTTCTCACAGGGCAGTTAGCAACTCGAATAAACCCTATCCTTATGTAAAAAAAAAAAAAAAGGCAGCAGGAGCAAATTGATTTTAATTTATTATACTAGTTGGCATAGACCGCAAATTATGAATCTCTAAAAATCATGTCTGTTCTTAAACTACAGCATGATTGGCACCAATTACCATTGTATAAACAGAGCACCTTAAGTAATATACAGGACAGCATGAAATAGAGGATGAAATTGTTCTTTAGAAATTATTGTGCCATACTTTTGCTATATATTCTGCTTTAGGTAGCCAACTTTTCCAGCAGGTTAAATAAGTCTGCACATTAGTCACGTCTGAAAAAATAGACATATCCATAATTTTTACTGTCATAGATTTAATATAGTAAGCATGTGATTAACCAAAGAGACTGACATTCTATGAAGCACATTTCACACAATTAGTACTAGACAGTACTCTTGATTTCCTGTGGAAGTATTTTTTCCTATCAAATCATTTAGAGGGATCAAACAATTATAAATACAGGCCTGTTGTAAAATATTTGGTTTCCTCATATACTTTTAATTCAGCATGCCCATATTAAGAGGGTAAACAGCAAGTTAAGTGACTTTCCTTCCAGTTCCTGTCAGGTTACTGTTTTCAATTTCTCAAGATGGTTTTCAGATGTTTGGGTTTTTTTTCCCCTAAATTAAGAGACTGCTTGTGTGTTCCTTGTATAACTGAAAAGAAGTCCTTTGCTCCAGCAACCTTAATCTCCCAGCACATGTTTATTCTTAAATGAAGAATGAAAATGGATATTCGTTGGGCAATAGAGATAATATCTTGTTTGTTTTTAAAACATGTGCAATTCAGTAAAATAAAGTCTGCATACTTTTCATTCAGAATGTATAATATGTGTGAGAAAGAAAGGGAGAAAAAGAACAGAGAGAGTGTGTGAGAGAAAAAGAGAGGTGGCAATGAGGTTGCTATGGCAATTACTTGTCACTAATGATAGGAGGGTAATTACTGCAGTAGATTCCCACATAGCTATTCAGCACACAACTTCGACTTCTCTCTGCTGTTCATGTCTTAAGTTTACCAGATTTGGCTCCTTTTTACTTTGCTACATATTTAGAAACATTATTTGAACTTATTATATTTTTAAAAAAAATCTAGTAAATAATAATTACTCAGGTGTTGAGCTAAGCTCTCTGCAAAATGTAGCCAAACCGGGGCAGATCCAGTGGGTTCCAAAGTTGAATATGGGGCTAGAAGATCCTATCCAGAAGCAGAGCATCTTGGCAAATCTACAAAAGTTGGATCCAAGCAATAATGAGGGAACTATCAGGGAAAAGTCAAGAGCAACAAATAAGGCTTGGAGGGACAGGGAGAAGTAAATTTTGCTGGGCTTTGCTCATGTTTGTTGCTTGATTGTCATTTTTCTTAAAACATAAGTGGACAAGTAGATAAGATTATATACATTTCAAAATCATCAGAATGATTAGAGCAGTGCTGCAGCACTACAGTACAAACTCTATGCTTTGGTGGGGGGGATCTACTGAGTCATAACACAAGTAAAAAAAGAGGAGGGGTTGTGTCAGAATGCTTTGACACTGTAATTCATCTGTGTGACACACATACACACCGCAGACTCTGCTGTTAAGCAAAACAAAAGATGGAGAAAGCCATAAAAGCAGACTGGTCAAAGTTAAAAAGAATCCTTGGTGCAAAAACAAGTTATTCAATTTGAAGAGCAAGACCTGAGGATATGATATTATAGGGGCTACATGCATAAACCGTTGTCCTTGGTCTGGTCTGCAGACTAGGTGACAAGGAAAGAAATTTCTGGCTATGTTTAAGGTAGGAACAGAAAGCTGATGATTGAGAAAGGATGTCCTGAGTGGTGAGAGTCTAGCTCTACTCAGTAATGCACTGTTTCTCAACCTTGGCAACTTTGAGTGGATGCCAACTTCCAGAATTCCCCAGCCAAGAAAGCTGGTTGGGGAATTCTGGAAGTTGAAATCCACACATTTGAAAATTGCCAAGCTTGATAAATGCTGCAGTAATGCTTCATTACTAGAAATGCATTGCTTGAAGACAGAGATCACTAAGATAGAAAAAAAATCTTATTTTTTGTTCCCGGTCTTCCTATTCCTATTTTGATGTTTAGAAGCAAAGAAGTGCATATGAGGGATCCTTGGTGCTCTCTGACCTTGGTTGTTTTCTTGCAGACATTTCATTATCCAAACTAGGTAAGTGCATATAAAGGCTATTGGAGGAAATCAGAGACCTGTAAGATCCCCTTACAGAGATCTGTACGATCCCCTCTCTTCTTCACTACCAGAAGCTAATGTATGTGATACTAGTTGTAGTACTATGCCTAGCATGGATAACCAAATAGTTATAAAAACCAGTCCATGTCAAAAAATATACCTTGTTGGTTGGGTCCTAGAACAATTCATTCATTTGCAGGAACCACGTTGTTATAGTTGAAGGACAAATGTGAGTTATTTGTGAGCATCTGGATATTATTCAGTTCTATCTCTCATAATTTCTTGCTGGTGTAGGTGATGTACGGAATGAAGAATGCCACAATCTTCTCTCCTAAATCCTTTGTCCAGCCAGTAGCTAGATTCACTTGAATGTTGTACGATAGGAAATGCCAATGATTAGCAGAATAAAGCCCATGATAGACAAGAACTACAGACAATAGTAGATAAAATAACACTTCTGGGTTCAGGGCCATTCATTCTCATCCTTATTCTGACCCATCTATTTATATAGACAACTGTTGAGAAATAATGATTGATATTCTATTAATTAAAATTTTAAGTTCAAAGTAATTAAAGAATGTTTATAATATATTAGGGAAATTGGAATCACACATTAATCTAAAAGATTAATGTATCAGGAGAGATAAAGTTGCACATAAAATGCAATAAATGGGTGAAAACAATACTTGTCTTTTGGGGAGAATGTGACCAGGAAATGAAATGTTTAGTATATAATTGGAAGAGTAAAGGAGGGAACAAATGCCAACCCAAACATTTCTAAGAATGATGTGTCTATAGTTTTTTCCAAAGTGGGAGTTGAAGGGGGGGAAACAGAATAGTTTTTTCTAAAAGAAGAGTTCTTGGTATCCAAAGTAAGTCCTAATAATTATACATATTTCATTGCATCACGATATCTGCCTCAAGTATATAAGTGACATCATTGTGATGATGTTGCACATGTCATAGTTTTTCCTCTCTTTCCTTCCTATCTCCCCCACCCAGAGACCAATGTGATATGATTATTGGAAAAGAGAATGATGGGAATACCAAAGCCAATTGCCCTTGAGAGAATTTGGAAAGAGAAGATTGTACAAAAGACTAGATATGGCCTAAAAGAAGCAATGAGGGTAATTTATTTTGGGAATAAATTCCCAAGGGAATCATATAAAGAAAAGGCCAATGTGACAGAAAAAATAGTTGGTGCAGCATGAAGGGCATATTTTGGTGTAGGGTAGAGAAAATATGAGAGAGAATACAATTGCCTTCTAAGATATCTTTCTGTTTTTAAACAGCAAGATTAAAATCAGTATAGGATATTGCTTAGTATAGTACTTACAGTACTTCTGTATCTTTTGGAAGGAGTTACAATTTTATAAGTTTAATAGCAAAGGATGGAATAAAAGGGAAGACAATAGCAAAAATCAATAAGCCTTCTTCAAATCATGCACAGTTCCTGGTGATTTCATAGACATGTCTATGCAGTAAAACTTACTAAATATGCTTGCAAAACATCACATACATATTTTTATTTGATATGATCTTGCCTAGGTTCTGTAATGGAAGAGATTCCTCATTGCCAGACTACAACAGGCTCTCCCTTTCAAGTTTCTTGAGAATAGTTTCAGAGCAGAGTTGTCTCCATTTCTTCACTTTCATAGGACTTTAAAAATACAGCTATTGTGCTATATAACATGAATAATTGACTCTTTAAATGAATCAGGTAGGTTCACAGGATTATTTTTGCTTGTCCTGTTTATGCATCAGGTGAGATATTCATAAGTGTGGGCGATACCAACTATTATGTGCAAAACTTTTGCACTACTTGTGCCTCTTATATTCCTCGGAGAACAGTGGGAGTAGCATCCAAAAACCTGGCCCTTGGAACTTTGAATCTAGGTCTCACAAGGATACTTTGGCAGCAGAATAAAAAAATGGTAGGGCAGGGAACAAAAGGAAATGTGCAAACTTTACAAAATATGCCACAAACACCAGCTTGCAAAACCCATAAACAACCATCCTGTTCCCAGGCTGTCACATAATAGGAGATGCTGGAAATTGTGAAACAATGTGTTTAAGTATAAATAGTCACCACTGGTTTGAAGAAGTAAAACTGTTCTCTTAGTTCAGTCAACACATTGCTTGCTGGGGAAACTGAGAAGCCAATGGCCCAGACTCACCAGTGATTTCTCCCTGTAAAATGAAAGCAGGCAATAATTTGGTGTGTAATATTGTCTATTACATGGCACATAAAGGCCTGCATTGATTGTTCATACTGTAGCTATATAGAAAACATTGCAGAATGAGCCTGCTTTTAGCCTGATGCCTCATACAGTGGTAATTAAGGAGAACAGCCTTTTGATTTGCTACTATTTGCAGTTCTGCAGGAAAAACAGAGTTTAGGCCATCTTGTGCTCTGTGTTGCAGCAATGCTTAATCTTCTGATTTGCCCAGAACAATTATGTGCAACACCTGTGGAGGATTTAATTGCTTGCTTTCTTATTTCAAGGCAATGAGTCTTACTGTACACATTTTATTCCAAGTTATTTACTTCCTTAGGGTACAGCAAGAATTGGGAAGTATCCAACACATGTTCATTCCATGATGATTTAGCCCAAACTGTCATTGCAGGGAGGGAGTAGATTTGAACCTCAAAGCCAATGCCCAGAACTACACAGCCCCGGGATATCCCAATAACCACCCCTGAAAGTGACAGGTGATGGTCCAAATTTATCTGTATTTAGGAGTACCCTGAGTTGTACCCTGAATTGTAACATTTGAAACAGAGAAAAAAACTTATTCCCAAGCAAATCCAGAGAAGCAGAAGTAAAGTCATTTTTAGTCTTTAGTGGTAAGTGTGCCATGAATTATTAATTATGAAGGGTCCTTCAAGCTTGACTCTTGGTGGTTTCATGGATGCATCTGTGTAATGTTTCCAGGGATGCATCTGTGTAATGTTTCCAGGGTTTTCCACTGCTTTCCTCTGGAATGTTTTATTCATCTTCTCAGACTACCAGAGTGCCTTTGTGATATCCTATTCAAATACTAAACAGGTATAATCCTGTTTAGCTTCTAAGCCCAGACATGGTCATCCGTAAGTTACCACTTGCTAAATAAATTCAAACTCAAAACTGTGTACAATGAGACAGAAAAGTGCATATGTTTATTCAATGTAGAAAAGATTGTGAAAAGCTATAATAAAGCATGGTGTAACAGTAAGAAGTGTCAAGAAAAAAATGATAAAGTAATATAAGTGAGTTATTGAAAGTAAGCAATTATTACACCATTAAATATGAGTGCTAAATTTGCCCATTTGCTCCATTTGGCTACCAGATGTTCTTTAGCCAAATCTGGAAAATAATCCCTGGGGGTGTTTTAGGTGTACTTTTTCAGCACTGGGCAGCAATTGAGTCCCATAATCTAACAAGGGATTACAAGTGAGTAAACAAGCACACAGTAGGGAATACACATTGAAAGGAATGTGTTAGAGCCAGTTTGCCTAGTTTGCAGGTTAGGAGGCAAAAGTTTAGCATGTAACTGATTAAGATCTTGTCAGTTTCAGGCACCACCCAGGATGGTTATAGGTTATGCAGTCTCTTATCTGACTGTTCCCTTGGCAGCCTGCCTCTATGCCCAATCTCCCAAGATCTTTCTCATATACATTACAGCTTCCAATAGGAGAGAATGCATGAGGCCTTTCAGGAAGATATTGTGTTCTGCAGTGAACAGTGGGCCCTCAATCGATAGAGAACCCTCAATGACCCAACCAAAAAGGTCAAGTCACATAAGAAAAATGGTGGTGGATGAAGAGCAGTGGACTCCTATGCTTCTATGGATGCTCAAAAATACACATAACCAACATATCTTTTCATTCGGTAATATCCTTATCAGGGACCCCAACATACCGCATGTTAAAGAACTGATAAAAAATAGCAATAGCATTGAGACTTCACAGTGCTTTACCGCCCTCTCCAAGCGGTTTACAGAGTCAGCATATTTCCCCCAACAATCTGGGTCCTCATTTTACTGACCTCAGAAGGATGGACGGCTGAGTCAACCTTGAGCTGGTGAGACTAGAACAGCCAAATTGCAGGCAGCCCAACAGTCAGCAGAAGTAGCCTGCAGTACTGCATTCTAACAACTGCACCACCGTGGCTCCTTGGATATCTTGGATATCCCCTGAGAGGAGTGAATATTCTATTAACTCCCCACTGCAGTACCTCCAGAAATTCAAAGACCTAAAAACAAAAGATGATGAAATTATTATTTCATTCAATGTTACAGCACTTTGTGTCCATAAATCCAGACACGCCAGATACCGCCACATACACTAAGATCAAAATACCCAGAATCATGGACTTCAGCATCCCTCTGTCTCACTACCTACTTTTAGTTTGATGGTTAAATATACCCATGTACTACATAAATTTAGAATGTGTATGTGTTAATGTATATGTGTGCTTCTGAAATAGGCAGCATGTTTTTATGATGTGTCTTGTGATAAGATTACATCAGGTCAGGTCATTGGGAGGTGAACTGCCGGGTGGGGGGGTTGCGTGGGTTGGTTGAGATTGGTGCTGTCTCTGGTTGGCTTTGCAGTTGATTTGGATTCTGAGGGGTTTGTAGGCTGGTTGCAGGTCAATGTGTCTGTTGATGGAACTGCTGCACAACTGCTAAAGGCAAAATGAAGATAAATGGATAAATAAAAATGAAGTGAAGATCAACACAACTTCACATACTCCTTTTTCCTCCTCCTAATATATAGCAGAGCAGTCAGCACCCACTCAAGAACTATTCCTGGGGATCTGTAGATTTCTGAAATAACATAAATCAGAGCAGGAAAAGTTATAGCAACATGTAATAATTAGAATAATTTAGGGGCACTGCTTTGTTCGAAGAACTTTTTCAGTTTGCACCCTTACTGTTTGGATTATACACACCCGTGGAACCAATTTCTTAGAGAGATGATAGGCTTTTCTCAACTGGGTGTATTTAAGCAGATGTTACACAGCCATCTTGGGGTACTTTAAGTTGGGCTCCATAGAGCAAAGTTGAAGCAAATCACTTTCATTTTGATGACCTTGGTAAGCTTAAAAGGCAATAAATTTGAAAAATCTATCACTGTAATTCTGAAGAAAGAAAATGCATGACAGTGAGGGGGGGAAATCTTGTGCCTGACTTTCCACTACCAATCTGTTAGTTTTCATAATCCTGATGGAAACCCCATCTACTTGGGTTTATTCAAACATAATAAAACCCTTCACTCATGCGCATGTGGATAATCAAATGCTAGGCAATCAGCCAAAGAGGGTCAGCCTAATTTCCAGACTTCCGAAAAGGCAGAATAAATCCCACCAGATATGTCCAAATTCCAAATCGCAATTTCAAATTTGGCACAAGCCAAAATCCATGATGGCACAATAATTCTATTACTGCAGATCAGCAGTCTGGCTGATCGAATCCCACCAGCTCCAAGGTTGACTCAGCCTTCCATCCTTCTGAGGTTGGTAAAATGAGAACCCAGATTGTTGGGGGCAATATGTTGACATTGTAAACCGCTTAGTGAGGGTTACAAGCCCTGATAGGCGGTATATAAATACAGTGCTATTGCTATTGCTATTCACTGCAAAGGAAATCAGATCCAATTGCATTTTGTCTTGGCCCCTGCATTCCTCTCTTAAATGCAGACCAGCTCATACCCAACATACAGATGTATACCTCCTGCAATGCACCCCCCGTTTTCTTTCACATCCTTGACACTTGTGGGGCGAGGGGAAGGAACAATTCTACCTGCTAGCTGGTTAATTGACATCATATTCCAAAGAACCGCTTTCCTATCAGATATTCAGGAGTAATATATTTTAAGACAGGATCAGAAGAGGAAATGACAGAATGCCACTTACTGTACTTCTATTCGCATGTACAGTGTACCATTTTCATCGTATATCAATTGCTCTGGAAAACAAATAGGAAGCTGCTTTTGATCATCGAGTTAACAGCCTGCCTTACAGCAAAGGCCTTTGATCTAATCCAGCACATTTCATTCTTTCAAATGCAGTATCTGGTTTGTGTAATGCTCTTCAAAATTGCATCCAACTTTTTATATTTAGTCACAATTAGACCCTTTCACTAAATGGACAGTTTCAATTATACTTTTTGAGGTAAGAAAGTGGGCATTGATAAGAAAAGGGTACGCTATTCAGGAAGAAATGCTCCACTCCCAACTCTAATCATCTTTATCTGTCCTGACACATTTCTGTATGAAATGATGCTGATGTAATCCAAACAGTAAAAACAAAACAAAACAAAACAAAAAGCTTTCTGTTCTCTCTTGTTTATCATTTCATAGGAAACAGAACAATATTTAGATGTAGACAGGAAATACTACAAACAGCATCCCTTCAAATAGTATTTGCAGTGTATTTCTCTTTGCATATTTTCATATTAAATCCTTATACAGCACTGAATTCCCATGATAAGTGTTTCTTTATTCTACTTTATTTCTGCATATTAGTGGCTGCTGAGTTGCAGTAATTTTTTTCCCAGTATGTCCTCGTGGAGAGAGAAAATGTCTAAACTGTAACCCAAAATTAATTAATACCAGCACAAGAGGACTGCAAACGAAAAAAAGAGAGGGAGATGAAATATATGCAACAAGCAGAAGCCACTTGCCTCTATATAGAAGGATTGTTTACTATGCCTGAATATGTTTCTTGTTTCAGATTTAAACCCAACAGATTACACTTAACATGTGAAGTGAAGTGAAGGAAGCAAGATTATAAAAGCAGATGGTCCTGTTTACACACACACACACACACAGAGAGAGAGAGAGAGAGAGAGAGAGAGAGAGAGAGAGAGAGAGAGACAGATACACACAAACACACAAAACCTTTGCATTTACTGTATTTGTTTATTTGTTCATTCATTTTATATACAGAAATAAATCACCCACAATAAAGGAAATTAATAATTAGACAACAATAATCCTAATAAATCCACTCTAAATATCTGGCTAACAGTGCAGCAATCAATAATAAGAACATATAGTTTTAATCAATTTGGAAATAAAAATAGGGTAAGATGGCAACAAGCCTGTAACTATACTTTATTCATTACTGGGAATCTTGAAACAACTGCCTGCAGAATATTAATAGATAACTTCTGTTCTGAGCTTCGGATCAGCATATAGCAATAAGGGGACCCTACTCTGTGGCTGTAATCATACATCACTAAGCATTTGTTATGACTATACATCACGGGTGTCAAAATCATGGCGTCACATTGCCATCACATGTTTCGCAACTCTTTTCCATTCATAGAGCTGGGGTGAGCGGGGCCTGCGCATGATGCATCCGGCCTGCAGGCCGCCAGTTTGACACCCCTGCATACATGATCAAGGAGGTCTCAATATTGTTTTCGATATTAGTTTTGTTCAAAATGGCCAAATCACTTTTTAAAAAATCTTATATATCTGGACCACAGCATCATCACCAAAAGCTGTTAGGGAATACTACAGAAGCCATGGGTTATCAAATTGGGTGTTGTAGGCACCAACACATATGTGTATTTCTGTTCTAATAACATTCATAGGATTCCAAAATCAGATGATAGAGAGATAAAGAGATAGATTTAAACCATTTTTCAAATATCCAATATGTTGGAAGATTGCCAAAGTTTATTAAATTTCAGGTGCAACTATCAAAATATCATGATATTATCAAAAATATTATTAGATAATTCAGGCTGTGGATCCCCTTGCCCTGAACTAAGGTTTGAGAATTATAAAAATATTTGACTCAATCTCAGACTCTCCCCTGCAGAATTTACCTATCCTATGTATGGAGGTGCTAAACATGGCAGAATAAATGTGTCAGCAGGAATAAGCCAATCAAAATTGGAAACCAAATGAATGAATGTGCACCATGAAAAAAAAAAATCTTAGCAAACTGACAAGATAAGCCATTGACCATTCCCATTGTAGATAATAAGCAATAATTAATACAGTTTAAATCTGAACAGCTAACAGATGGATCAATTACAGACTGATTGTATATCAGTATATACGGTATGTGTGTATGTGTATATCACTGCTAACAAGAGACTATGACAAAGTTATTTTAGGATGTGGATTCGATTTTGAAAAAAATTGATATTTGCGAGGTTACTGAAAACTGTGTTTCTCAAATGAAAGTGTTAGCAAGCAGTGAATGATTTAGAGTGTGCCTAATTAAAAACAGATACCCATACATAAAGACACAATGAGGGTAAACAAGTGGCAGAGACCAGATTTGTTTCTAATAAATGTGGAAGCAATCACAACACAATGCAAAGTCTTCCCCTACAAGGGCCAAAGTATCAGACATGCAATAAAACAAACGATTTGAGAGAAATGTGTTTTCCTCAGCACAAATTGAGCAGGGAGACAAAGGCAAAATATACTAATGAACATGCAGCTGTAACATAAAGGCCTAGTAATGGTGAGGAGACAGAAGCAAACTTCTTGCCTGAGTCTTCCCACAAATGTACAAAGTAGGATTTTACAACAGACTGCTTTGTGACATGGAACCAAACGAGCAAAAATTGAATTTCAAAACAGATCCCAAGGCTGAATACAACATAATCACAGCAGTGGCAGAGACAAAAAGATTAGTGATTGCCTGCTGTTAGTACTGCAAATTAGACTTCTTTCACAAAATAAGCCCATGTTACAAAGCTATGCTGGCATGACTGCATAAGGAAGCTGCTTATGCAATTCAGCAAGAGAAGAAATTTCATGCATGTTTAGGTTAAATAGAAGTTTGCAAACACAGGTAACCCAATGGGTTTCCAACTTGTCTGGCAATACAAGCAGAAGGGATACTGTTCCATACATATTCATTCTTTCCAGCCTTAGCAAATCGATTTCATGATCTTCTACATTCTGTGCAGTGTCAGTGAATCTTGCCATTTATAGCATTATGCTCATGCTGTTACCAGTAGGCTCCACTGAAAGCTTTTGCGAATGCAGTCCCTGTCAGAAGAAATTACAAGAATATAATTGGTAAAATTAATTTTGGGTTCCTTGAAGTTAATTTTGTATCCTTCTCAGAGTTGTCAAAAATATTTCACCATTAATTCAAAAAATGCAAATGCTATGTTTAATCTATGTTTGTATTTTGATTGCAATCAACATATGCCAAGCATTTACCAATGATGAAAAACTCAAACAGCAGGAACCTTAAATCCCCTTTGGGGGGTTGATCATACCATGAAAGAATGAGATATTATAGCATATAAATTAACTGGAAAGTTTGCAAGCTAACAAGGTGTCTTATAAGACACAAGGTTTTAGCCTTTTAATACTGAAATTGACTACAAAGCTTGAAACTCATTTGTAATATGTATATCAATTATTTCTCTCTCTTTCTTGCCTTTCTCATTTCTCTTAAAAACAAAACAAAAATAGCTTAAACTATGAACATAATCACTGTTGTGACTAATCTTTGGCCAAAATTCAGACAGCTAATACTATAAAATAAAATTGCTCATTTTCAGAGCTTTCTTTTAATATTCTGAATGGAAATCTCTTCAAAACAAAAGGCAAAAATCTAGAGTTTCGGAAAAGAAAGGGGAATCAGCAAGTATATCCCAGAATTCTGAACAATATATTGAACAGAATTCTATTCAAATTATTAGCTTTCTTCTCCAGAGACAATCAAAATCTCTAATAAATGCATTCAGAATAGAATAACATAATTTAAAATGAAAGAAACATGTCAAAATAAAACAGCATAAAAAAGAAGGCATAAAACCTAGAGCCATGGAAGAACAACAATTTCAATAAGAAGAAAAATTTTAGAGACCACCTGTTTGGAAAAGATTCAAACGCCATCAGACATAGATAAAAATGTTGTGTAATTATAGACACCATCTCCTTTCAGAGTCAGTGGGACAATATCCTAGTTTCAAAGAACAATGGAGTATGTGCTTATAGAAGGGCAATGGAACTGAAATGCTTTTCTACCTGTAAGGTAAAGGTTCCCCTCGCACATCTGTGCTAGTCATTCCTGACTCTAGGGGGCGGTGCTCATCTCCGTTTCAAAGCCGAAGAGCCAGCGCTGTCCGAAGAC
>JANHJO010010257.1:25193-35892 GCA_032468235.1 Pseudoxyrhopus heterurus
ATGGAAAATAGGCTAGCTCTGGGGCTTAATGGGTCAAAGGTGGGGCTGAGTTTCTACCTTTTCTGATTCTGATTTTTTCAGCTTCCAGCCCATCCCAAAATGTTTCCCTTCTCCAAGGGGGGTGGGGTGGATTTTAACTTCCAACAGAACATAACAAATTACCATGGTTAGCAAAAGGTAACAACAACTAATAAGGATAATGGATAAGATCAAGGCAGCCACTGAAATGTTTTTGGGTTGTTGCTGGGACAAGTTAAAATAGCAGGCCTTGTTCTTGGGCCCAGCTGAGTAGCCTCTAACTCACTTATCAGATCCCATAATCTGATGTCTGCTAATACAAGCCTTCAACAATCCTAAACACACTTTTTGGTATGCCAGAGTTACTATGCAACCACCTGGGTCCACAATTTTATAGGTGAACTGTATCTGGAATAAAATATTTTAAAAGGCCTATCCAAGATTTGTTAGGCAAAATATTTACAGTGCTTGCAATGATTTTGTACAGTACAAGAAAAATGTCAGTGTTATTTTTCAACCTTATTTCCTTATGAATATGAATCACAGAAATAAACTATGTCAATTTTTTCACAACATACTCATTATGGGATATTGTTTGAACCCTCACTAATGATTCCTTGAAATTAGTTATTACAGTGATCAGAATTTAGAAGGACATTTCTGTGGCACTACAGAACAGGAAAGAACACACACACACACACACACACACACAGTTCATTAGCCAGTGACGATAATAGCGTATGTGCAATAATTTTTTCTACTGGTTTTTAAAAGGGAAATAAACTGAGCATAAGCTGAAGAGCAAGGCTAACTAGGACTTTGTTCTTCCAATCAATAAGCTGTTATATCTGTGAAAAATAAATGCTGCTTAAATAACCTTTACTCACTTTTCACCTTATCGTATTTTGCTTTTATAATCAACATTTTTCCATAGGTATTTATTAATAAGCATATATTTATTTGAAATTCAGTATTTTTGATGTCAAAAAACTGTTATATTGTACTGAATGATGCAGAAAACTTTTGCAATTATTTCTGTGTATATTTGTTATCTGGGTAAATAGTGGCATTTCATGTTTGGGTCTTTTTCTTGCAAAAAGCTTAATTTTTTTAGGAGTAAGAATTTCCTACTTATTATTTTTCAAGTTCGTTTACAAGTAGTGTTACATAATCCCCCCATTTACATTACACACTTACAATTATAAAGCATTAAAATATCAGAAAACAAAACTCTGTAGGACTCTTCTTTCTGAATCAGGAGTTATAAACATTTGCAGCCTCAGACTTTATTTACTTAACAGACGTACCAAGAGATATGATTCTTTATTCACATCCTTCTGAAAGAGAAATTGTTTCAAGGATAGAGAAGCATAAGTTCCAAGTAAAATCAGAGAAGCTGTACTGTATGTTTCCTCAATTTTCATACACCGTAGTATGTTTTATCATATAAGCCAGCTCCTTTATTCAGAACACTCACCACAAATGTGAATATGTGATTTGTGATTCAGGAATTGAAAATCATTTTTACTATGTGTGATACTCATTTGTGTATGTGTCATCAGCAGCAGCCAACCGCCTATCACTTCTTATACTTATTTGCATTAAAAAGTAACTGCTTTGCATTCAATGCTGCTAAATCGAAAAGTTGCTTAGCAACTAACTGGCCCTCACATCAGATAAATCTACTCTCAACAGATGCTGCAGCCTTTGACCTGCTATGAAGTACTCAAGGAAGCACCAAAGGGTAAAGCATCAGTATAAAATAATCTTATATTAAGAAATTAATATATTGAGAAGCCACCAAAGCAAATTATTTTGAATAAATGCACATTAAAAACAGAAGAAATCCAGGTACTGGTTGGATACACTATTCAGCGAATATGTTAGATTTCACACCTATTTCTAGTGAATATAAAAACAAAAAAAGATGTATGATCAAGGACCCTTTTATCCAGTATCTTAATTTTCTTAAGAGGCGAGGAGAGGAACGGCTGCTTCTTGAAATATATAGCAATAGCAATAGCACTGTATTTATATACCTCCTATCAGGGCTTGCAATCCTCTCTAAGCAGTTTACAATGTCAGCATATTGCGCCCAACAATCTGGGTTCTCATTTTACCTACCTCGGAAGGATGGAAGGCTGAATCGAGCTTGAGCCTAGTGGGATTTGAACTTGCTAAATTGCAGGCAGCTGGCAGCTAGTACTAATTACAGTACTGCTCTCTAACCACTGTGCCACCAAAAGCTATTATACCTCTACAATTGCTCTGGTTTCAAATTGAAATTCCAACTGGGTTCAAAGACACAATGAGATTATCCATATAATATAGCAATGGAATGTTTTACATGGACATATATCTGTCTTCAGTAATCTGTTTGCTGTTCATCATTTAAATTTCTTTCCCCCCCAATGTTTTGGAATTACCACGATGATCCTACCAATTTTAATAAACTTTATTATTCAGATTTGAGGTTGATTTATGAATTATCATGTCTAAATAACATAACATAAAATGTCTACATAAATGGATCCATTATGAAAACGTGAGGGGCAGCATTAACTAAACATGGCGATCCTGCTTTTGATCCTGGGATTGCTTATAACCAACCCATGACTATTAGAAATAAAGAGCCCTATAAGTATTTGGATGGAGTTGATGAAATAGTTGTTTAGACACTGAAATGCAACTCTGTCCTTTATAAAGTTGCAGTACAAGTTCAGAACAGATCTTTTGTAGTGACTTCCTGAAGTACATGGAGCATTTCATCATTCTGGTTTTTTGTAACAGGACCATTCCTGAGGGGATGAGGTGCCACTTAATTGCTGCTTTTTAGTGAATATTAAATCAACAAAAAGTCCTCTGCAAACAAACAAATCTCTCAAAATAGATGATAGCATCCTTCATGCCAACTGTTGACTCCAAGCCATGTTTAAAAAGATAAAACCCCTGAGATGAGCTATTTTTTTTAGAGACTACAAGGTCAAGACAATGCTGTTTTCTAAAAAAACAATATGGAAATAGTTCTCCTGCTGCCTTCTGCTGTCTTTTTTTAAATCTAGCATACAGATTTGGTATTTCATGATGGTTTTGGGAAAGCAGCATCAAATAGAAGTTTAGTAAGATAGCCGACAAACTTTTGGAACTTATTAGTAGCATTTAAGGAGGCTTATTTGAGTAATTGGGCAGGGTTATATATTATTTTGGTTAAGTAATATATGTGCCTACTTGTTTGTTGATCAAACAGAGGCTTATCTGAGTAATTGGGTGGGGTTATATATTATTTTGGTTAAGTAGTATATGTGCCTACTTGTTTGTTAATCAAACAGTTTGAAAAGAGGCTTATAGTTTCAACTGACTCCTTGACCAAGTAACTAGCCAGTTGATAGAGGTTTTAGACAGCTAGATTTGTGACAAGTGTTGGTGTAAGACAGTATGAGCTATCTAGATAAACTACTACACTGCAGTGAGGATGAAGTAATAAATGTGATACATGCTAGTACCAATCATGCTGGGAAATAAAAAGGATCAGACCTAGAAGCTATTTTACTAGGTAGCAGAATGAAGTCCACTTCTCAGAAAGATTACCTATTCTAGGCAGAGGGCTATCCAGACTGACAGAACTGATTATGGTTGAATATAGATGATAGTAAGTAGAGTTAGATACTTTTTTTTAGACACTGGAGAACATTTTGCTATAAGACAAACTTTCTGAATGAGAGAATTGGCCTTGAATCAAAATGGAAACATGGTGTCTAATTAAAAATGAGTATTTCAACTGACATCTGGGGAAGAACTAATAGGTACTAGGGAGCATCTGGTTTCAAAGGGTGTAAATATTTCAGAGATACTATGTGGGATGAAATTTCTCAATAGATTCATGGATGACCAGGTCATTCAGGAGAGAAGAGTGCCATAAACAGAATGGGGGTAATAGTAAGCTGACAAACAAAATACAAACTTGCTAGGCCTTGGCTTGATGCAGGAGAGGTGCTTATATGTTCATCCAAATACTAATTTGGCCTAGCCTTTCTTAACTTCCAAGCATTGGCCAAATATGGTTGCTGATCTACCCTTTAAAAACTATCTAAGCCTGTGCATGTGTTATCATATTTTGTGAAAGCAATTTTCATAAATTACCTGAATATATTACAAAGAACCATTTTTATGTATCCTAAATCTCCCTCCAAAGAAGCTTTCTATATATTTTTAGGTGCTAGTGTTATATGAGAGAGAACTTCTGTGTCCTTTTTCCACACTGCATAGTTTTAAAAGTTTCATAATACTTAAGGTAAAGGTTTCTCTCGCACATACGTGCTAGTCATTCCCGACTCTAGGGGGCGATGCTCATGTCTGTTTCAAAGCCGAAGAGCCAGCGTTGTCCGAAGACGTCTCTGTGGTCACGTGGCCGGCATGACTAAACGCCGTAGGCACATGGAACGCTGTTACCTTCCCACCAAAGGTTGTTCCTATTTTTCTACTTGCATTTTTACATGCTTTCGAACTGCTAGGTTGGCAGAAGCTGGGACAAGTAATGGGAGCTCACTCCATTACGCGGCGCTAGGGATTTGAACCGCCAAACTGCCGACCTTTCTGGTCTTAGCCACTGAGCCTCCACGTCCCATTCATAATACTTATTAAGCCTTAAAGCCAGCTGACCATTAAGACAAAACAAAGTAGCAATACTATCTACTGTCAATCTTCTTCCTCATTCAGTATAGAAATGTATTAGATTAACCAATTAACATGTTAGATGCAAAGATATTAAATTTTTGTAAACAAGACTTAAGTAAATCACCGGATCAATGTATAAGTTTAAAAATGTATTATCTAGTCTCCATTTGTGGGCCTTTTCATATTCAGGAAAAGGGGATATAATAATCATTATCAGTTCAAGAAAAGTTGGATCTGCTACAATAGATATTATAAAATGCAGTTTTTCAGAGACACCTTATATTTTGCAATATATAATCTAAATAGTCAAGTAAATAGCAAAAAAAAAATGAAAAAGTAATTTATAGCACATTTTTGACAAAGAATTTAAGAAACCCAAAGTTACTAAGGTTGTTTCATAGTTTCCTAAGGGTGATTCCTGCATCATAGAGTCAAGGATCACTGAGTAGCCAAGGATAACTCAACATTTTCAAAACAGAGATTATAGGAAATAGATTTGGGTTTTCTTTCTTACTACATACATGACTTACCTTACAGCAGATAAAGCGCTGGTGTTTGCTTCTATGTAGCTCAGAAATGTTTGCTGTTTTCTGGAACTGAAAAAGTTAAAAAGAAACTGTGATGATCAGGCAACTTTAGTAGAAGTCACTTGTCAAAATGATGAAACAGAAAAAGCTTTTATAGAACCTTATGACAAAAAAACCTTTAGCATAATATATAAAAGTGCAAAGTAGCTTTTGTTGTTCCTCAGGGGTAAAAAAAAAGCACTATGATTAATTTAGATACTAAGTGTAAGACTCTTTAGACAATCTCCTTGGGATAGTTCATAAAAATATATTTTTGTCCAGATACATGGAATCTGGCAAATCCCAATTCATACTAGATTCTTAATAAAATGCCTGTCAATTCTGAAATCTGCTATCCCTACAGGGTTGTTGTTTTAGGATCTGTAGTAACTTCAAAGATACATGTGCCCAGAAATGAAAATAAAACTCTAAATTTATTATTTATTAACTTTATCTTACTTGTTACTTCCTTCAAATTTAGTTGTGAAAAATTATCTTGTTTTAAATTTTACACTAAAGATATTGTACATATAAATAATCCTATTTTTCTTTAAATAATTCAGATCATAATCTGCCTGATTATTGGTGATAATTTTTCTCTGGTTTCACTGCTATGTTCCACACAAAAAAATATTAAAACATACTGTAGGTCATAAATACAGATTTTACCTTTTAGTACCTTCTATCATACAGTAATATATAAGCATAATAATGACATGATGTACGGACAAGATCTTGAGAAACAGGAGAAGAGATGCTGCCTAAGCAATGGTCAGATAAGAGAAGGCATAGTTGGCATCTGCATAACAGGTACAGAAACAGGCTCAGAAGGGCCCTTTCCCATCTTTTCAGTCTGTAAAGGTGATGGCAAGAAATTTATACTTTCAAACTTGCAAGATTCTGTTAATGTAGCCTTACAAAAATAGAATTAGCTTATCTGGTCTTATTTCTTTCCTGGTTTACCCGTGAAGGCTTGCATCAATCATGCAAGTCTGAAAGTAGAACTGTATTGCTGTCTGCTTTACAGTCTGAGAAGTTAGAGCAGGTCTCTTCGGACCCTCTTTCTCCACCTGTTATGCAGCTGCAGGCTTTGTCCTCTCTTATCTAACAGTTCCAAAAGTGACCATTTCTTTGACCCATTTTTCAAAGGTTTTTTTCACATGCTATTACATATAATAATCCAGATATAGGAAGAACACTATCAACATATAAGTGATATATGGTCATGATAGATCTCAAAGCAAGGTTATAAAAGTGCCCCAGATGATCATTTGGTTTAAATTAAGGCATATGTAAAGACAGAGGAACATGTCCACCACTTGCGCAAGGGTGGTGCATGCGAGCGCAAGCACACGCTGCTTGCGTGAGGGGAGCTTTGCGTATGAGTGGAAGCGTCCACCACTCACATGAGGGGAGTTGCATACGCATGTGCATTCACCCAACACTTTCTGTACCCTGATTCCAAACTGGCGAAGGCATGTTAGTGGGCCATGATCCGGGAATTGTGGACCTCTGCCATACACTAGATGAATAATAAATAATGCTTTAAAATCAATAGAAATAAATATAATCTAGACAAAACTAGACTGTAATGCCCATTCATTAATTGAAATAGTAATGGCTTCCATGAAACACTGAAATGGTATCTAAAAGTTAAATCTTGAAAAACTTGCATATCTTTCATTTTGGGATTATTCTAATTTCTGATATCAAATATGACATGCACAAATATATGGCACATTTCTCATGCCTGGTTTTGATAAACTGATTCAATTTTGATATCTGGTCTGCTACTAAGCTAGGAACTGGACCCATCCCTTACAGAAGTGGCTAGTAAGTTACTTGGCATGACAAACTCAGTGTTTGATAAGTAGTGTTTATGGAAAATGCTTCTACTTAGGTGTGTATAAACCTTCCTTCTGCTTCAATTATCATGTGTCCCAATAACATCTTGGAAGAAAAAGAAGGAAGATAACACATTTACTTTCTACCAGGTGAATTGTATTGTTTTTGTCAAAGTATACAGAAGAGCCCCTCTCCCTTATATTCAGCATTACATTGTGAAAGGAATATCTGTGTTCTGTACTGTGAATGTATGTTTCAATAAACACAATGAACTAATAAGGTTAAAAACAATCTGTGTCAGTAAAACAGATAAAGGGGAACAATTATTTAATATGGAACATGTACAGTACTTGTGAAGTAATACACGGCTGTGGAGTATTTAGGTGGTTTTTCTCTTATTTGTTTTGTTTTGCAAGCTATTTTGGATTTTATTTCTGCTCTCCTGTAATTGTCCCTGTCTCTTTTAAATCCCTGTGGCAAGTTAGCTGCTTCTGGCCTTTTCTCAATCTGGCTCTTTTCCGAAATAGAGGATTACAACTCATATCATTCCAGCAACTACAGGAACTGGACATATTAGCTGCTAAGAAGAGAGCTCTATCTGAACACATCTGAGTATCACGAGATTGAAAAGTCATGGCTCCTTGGCAAGTTATCTCAATATGTCCCTTATTTTAAGAAGTCATATCATATTCAGCCTGGCGTGATTTAGCATATATCTCGCATATCTCCTAATAAGGGAAAGAATTCTGAAGCTGCTAAAAGTACACAATATAGCCCCAAATGCTGTCACCCCAATTCCCCTTTCTGAAGAGACAGAAATTACATACTCTAAATTAATTTATCTTAGGTAAACAGCAAGAACCATGTTATAAACAGTATTGACTTCACTTCAACTTGTTAAACTTTTTCATCCTCATACTTTATAAACAGAAGTGGGGAAAAATTAATGTATGTACATAACAGCAAATGTTCTCTTACCATTTTACTTTTAAAAAAGCACTGTTTTTATCTTATATAAACAGTGGCGATGGAATTATAAACACCATTATTCCACCTCCATGTTAATGCTCTTATTATCTTGCATAAACAGAAGTGAACGCATATGTACATGACACTAATCAATCCTTTTCTTACACAAAAACCTAGATTCTTTTTATCTTTCATAAACAGTAGGGGAAGATTTACTGAATGAAAAACACAGAGTTCCTGTTTTATATATGGGCAGGAGAGGGAAGAGAGAGAGAATATTAGCACCCTGGATACATATTCTAACAAATGCATCTATGTGTTTATTTCTATCTCTAGTTAATCACCAATAATGCTTTCCACAGGGTGTTGTGGAAAATATTTTCTATTTTTTTTCTGTTACTAAGGCTCAATATGAAAAGATCTAGAACTTACAGGCCCTTTTAAAATCAATAACAGTTTAATAGTGGGGCCCTTCTAACTTACAAATGTTTTTTTGTAACAGCCTTTTCACAAGACATTTAAATAGGATGATCACCTTTGCAATCTCTACAGTATTCAGTTTAAGCTGGCCAAATAAGTATATCCTGATAAAAAAAGCAAACCTGTAGAGATAATTTTGTGCTGTAGAAATCAATTCACCAGATTACATGGCAACGATAAAGTTATGTGATTATTAGATGATATAAAATATCTGGAAAACTCTCAATTTTAACATAGGCATTCCTGTGTACCGGAGTTCCATTTCTGTTGTTGCTGAAATTAATATCTTTATACAACTTTAAAAATCATAGTAAATTCTATTATGCAGATGAAAATTACATTATTCCTTTTCTAGATTGTGTGTGGCCCATAAGCTCATTGCCACACTCAGTTCTTCTTACTATGTTTGGGTCATTCTGTGATTTTTCTCTAGAAATAGCAGATTCTGTATATCTTTTTTCAGTATTAGGCTGGAGGATGTGAATTCAAACATTAAGTTTTGTGATTTCATGGCACTATGACAAGCACTTTATTATGTGTGATCCCCCCACTCACATAACATTTGAATGTCTGCAGTGATCAAAAGATTGAGGACCTGTATGAGTTACTTGCATGAGAATTGGTTTGCTAGAGAATTGTTTTTCTAACCTACCCATCAATTTCAATCATTTTAGGATATATTTTTGTTTATAAACAAAATATGAAGATAATGACATCTCCTTAGATTGCATAATTTTTTCTAGTTAAAGTTTTCTTATATTTCATTACCAACATTAAATTCACTGTAATTACATGCAGCTCCAATTGTACATATGCTACCTTTGTAAAAAAATATAAACAGTAAATTCAGTTTATTTTGTAAAAAAGAGAAACAGTAAATGTTTAATTTTACTTTTGGGTATCTTATTGATTCGATCCTGACAATTCCTGATTTTTCCACTTGGATAATACCACAACTAACTTGATTCTACAGAGGCTTCCAAAGCCAAGACATCTGAATTTAACCTTGTATTAGCTAAGTGTATTATTCCACATAAATTAGCTGAAGCTGAGTGTAAAAACAGACCATGGCTCAACTATTGGTATGATCTTCTATAAATTCTTTTTTCTTTCTTTTACTTAAATAAGGTGAAATTTCAGAAGTCAATTTTACTTATAGTTTTGTAGCAACAAGACAAACACCTACACCAAAATATACAAGCAGATGGACTCAAATACTCTAATTCTTCTCTAAATTGCAATTAGAGAATTTTCCAAAGCCTTATCGCTATACAGCTGGAATACAAATCACTCCAAAATTTTAACGTTAAATTGAAATATGCAATATTACTGAAAGATGTTGCTCTGGGGAAAAAAGGGAAAGAAATTTGAGCTCTATTTTTCAAGTAAAGGAACCTTTATCTCAACAGCTTATAAATTCAGTGCCATAATGCACTGTAAGAAAAAGGATTCCCGAAATCATGAGGACAGTGCATTATCAGATTAATATTAATCTCTAGAGTGCTAGATTAATTTCCTGTCCATGTTAATGTCTTTTTGATTAGGATGGAAAATAATAGAAAAAAATCAATTGCAAAAAGTAGAAAGATTTAAAATACTAACAACTTTTAGAGCTTTTAGCCCAATAGATGTAATTAAATGTTAAAAGCTAGATCAGTGCCATATTATCAATTATTTTGTGCTGTAGATGTTATACAAAAGTCACAGAAATCTGGGCAAAATTTTACATAATACATGACACATTTGTTTCCCATCAATGGAAATATTTTTTAGTTTGCAGCAATGAAAATAAACAATTAAGAGTTTGGATTGCAGATATAAGAGAAATTGATCATGTTTGTAGAACTAGAAATAAACACGCATACATCGTCAATGGACATGCTTTTTGAAATATATGAAAGCACACTAGGTCAGTATCAATACAGTTATTCAAAATAGTTCTCAAAGTTGCAGTTAGGTGCATTCACAGTTAGTTAAAATGTATGCTTTTATATACCTTTGACTTTATAGCAATAGCAATAGCACTGTATTTATATACCGCCTATCAAGGCTTGCAATCCTCTCTAAGCAGTTTACCATGTCAGCATATTGCCCCCAACAATCTGGGTTCTCATTTTACCTACCTCAGAAGGATGGAAGGCTGAGTC
>JANHJO010010257.1:39828-51549 GCA_032468235.1 Pseudoxyrhopus heterurus
GTTTGGTTTGGAATAAAAACTATAATATACCTTTAACTGGTGTCGATCCGGGTGTTTGGAGCGTGGGACAGAACAGTCCAACTAGACTTGTAAGCATCTTACACTAACCTCTCCCTGACACCCACTTCCACAATGAGAAACTTCCCAACAGTGAGGACAATTAACCAGTGGAATGGCTTGCCTTCAGAAGCTGTGGGTGCTTCATCACTGAAGGTTTTTAAAGAAGAGGCTGGACAGTCATTTATCTGAAGTGCTATAGGATTTTCTGCTTAAGCAGGGGGCTGGACTAGAAGACCTCCAAGGTCCCTTCCAGCTCTATTCTGATTCTGGCTCACTGTGGATTCATTATCTTGCTTCCCGGAGCATCTGCACTCGTTCTCTTAAAAGGATTAAAAAGTATGTGACGTGCCATCCCGCGCCTTCCAAAACATCCACATGAAACAATGTCCTATATATAAAAAAACTTCTCATAATGGACAAACAGAAACAAAACTGATGTGGGACAGTTGAGATTATTTTACAGGGCTGCAATAACTGAGAGTTCCTGTCGACAGACTTTAGACTGTAAGCTTTCTGCAAATGTTCTTGCAACAGACCTGCTGTGTTTCTCCGGAGTTCAGCTAATGCACAGATTTCCTGTAACTGAGTCTTCTGATCAGCGCTGAGTGGTGCAGTCAACAAATGGTACCAGCCAGCATCTAGGGTTTGTATAGCTGAAAACACAGAATATATTTCTTTCGAGAGACATGCAACTTGCCAAATTCCCAGTCTATGTCATTAAATCCCCATTTTCTCAAGCACAGAGACCTACTTTTAAAATGACTATACTGAGCCGAGATTTCTGCTGTGTGTGAGATAGACGGTTTTAATATTCTTAGCGATTGATCTCCATTAACCATTCAGTTCTTCCAAACTGCTTTATTTCCAGAAACATGAACTCCTTTATAAATAGTATTATATCTTGCTGTCGCTCTTAAGTTCTCAGAGCACTAAACTATAGCTTTAGACAGTGAGATGGGAAGTGTATAAATGTAATAAATACAATAAAATACAAAATAAATAAATTATGAAGGGCAAATAAAAGTAGCAAGTTAGCTGAGAAGTAAGGACTTACCCTAAGCCAGACTCTCACACTCATAGCAATATTTGAACTTGAGTTTCTAATTATGATTATCCTGAATATAACAGACTTATGAACATCTGGCAGATGATTGGCATTTAATGAACTGGGTTTTGTATTGAATACTGGCACCGTGTTTCTCCGAAAATAAGACCCAGTCTTGGATATTTTTTTGGCCACCAAAAAAGGCACCAGGTCTTATTTTTGGGGAATGTAATTACTGACTCACCGCGTGGCGGTGGCACCGACAGCCCTGCCCAGCAGGAGCAGGAGCCCGCTGCTGGCCCACTTGATTCGGAGCTCTTTTATTGGCTGCAGAGGCCTTTCTGGAAGGCCTCTGACAGCGAAATGAGGCCAAGGACATGCCGCATGCATCAATCTGGAGCCCATTTCTCAGCTGCAGAGGCCTTTCCTGAAGGCCTCTGAGGGCAAAACAGAGTTCAGGGGGTGACACGCGCAAGTGGCAGCAAGCGGCCACAGAAGAAGTGGGTGTAAGGTGAGGCAGGTGTCGGTGTGTGTGAGGCCTGGTAAATAGGGCAGCTCCACCCCATCCCTAACCGAGCTTAATTTTTACCCATGCACCCCAGAGTAGGCGGGGTCTTAACTAGGGCTTATTTTGGGAGTAGGGCTTATATTGGGTGCATATGTAAAAAATCAAGCTAGGGCTTACTTTCAGGGTAGGTTGTATTTTCGGGGAAACACAGTAATCTTGTGGCCCCCAAATAGAAAACACTGGAATTCTCCAGATGTTGCTAGCCTTCAACTGTCATCAGATACAACTAGCACTGTTGTTGTATTTCAATAACTATTATTGAGTTATTATTTCAATAATACTGGAAATACTACAGTTTTCCACTGCTGATATAGGGGTTATAAAACTAATATTATAAAACTAATTAAAATTAGTTTTTCAAATCAGGTGAATTAAAAAAAAAAAAAACCTAAAGATAATAGTAATCTTAGAAAAATCAGAAGTACTTTGATAAACATCTATACCTAACAATGCTTGTGTGAAGAACTGATATTCATCCACACCATCTTCTAGATCAATAGGAGTGCTGAAGCCTTCTAAAGCAGTTTCTTCTAATGCTTCATCATCCCAGTCTTCATCATCGTCATCTTCATCATCGTCATCCCCTGTATCACCACCACCCCCAGCATGGTTCTCCTGCATGTCCTGATTTGCTTCATTCTCTTCCTCTTCGTCACTTGGAATCTCTTCTGCAAATATGTTTTTTTTTTTTAAATCAAGAGCAAAGAAGACAAGGAAGACAAAGAAGTATATTTTTAACCAAAAGCACAGTTTCAAAATTAATGACTCCTCCAGGGAGTACCCTACGAACAAACATTTTTTAAATTACAATCTTGGTAAAGATTGATCATGAAAACAAATTGTGTTTTTTTTTAAACTGAGGAAGGCCAGTTTGTAGGAAAAGTCACTTCTGATTAATACAGCTCTGAAATGATCACCAGACTCTTTTGAAATAACCTTTTCTAGAGAAAACTAGATTGAGGAGTATATCAGGTGTGCAGTTATGGGTATAATAACACACTTGTCCTTAAAAATAAGGAGAACATTTTTTGTCTCACAGCTGAGTGTAATGGACTGATGTTGAATAAAGTTCTACAAAAAAAAAAGGTTGCAGTTAAGAAAATAATGTCTTGGCTAGTTTGATCTAAAGTTTTCCAGTAGGGGAAAGTGCTTGGGAACATTCAAAACTGCAAATATCTTCCCTCTAAGCCTCAAGTCAATTTTGGTAGCAGTGGTTAGAATGCAGTATTGCAGGCTAGCTCTGCTCACTGTCAGGGGTTCGAATCCCTCAATCCTGACTGACTCAAAGTTGACTCATCCTTGCATCCTTCCGGGGTAGGTAAAAGGAGGACCCAGATTAATATGCTGATATTGTAAACTGCTTAGGGAGTGCTGTAAAGCATTACAAAAGCGGCATATAAGTCTAAGTGCTATTGCTAAGCACAAGTGAATTAAATTGTAAGTAGCACGCTATTAATAAAATGCTGATCACAAAAGCCAGGAAAAGCCGGATATTTTCTCCTACCATTATCTTCGGCATCGTTCTTTTCAGCTTTCCCGTGCTCTTCGTGTTCTGTATGTTGCTGGGTGGCGCACATTTGTTTTAGTCCCAAGAACAGAAGGAGAACCGATGGGACAATCTGGGCAGCCACAGCGTCTACCGCAGGGGGTCGAGACGGCAGTCCCATGAGGATGCTCAGCCCGATGATGCACATCTTCCTGTCATGAAGCCTGAACGTACACAAGTCACTGGTGAGAATTAATCCTCCCAACAGAATAGCTGTCTGTACGTTAGGCGAGGATTGTGAAACATGAGGTCAGGAACATCTGATGGATATGCTCCGTTGAGAAGGTAGTTATACAGCAGGGGTATCAAACTCACGTCGTCACGTGATGTATCGGGACTTTTTTCCCCTTTGCTAAACCAGGTGTGGGCGTGGCCAGCATCTGATGCATCCGGCCCGCGGGACGCGAGTTTGACAGCCCCTGTTATAGAGGCTTTTAGGGAGAATCCTGAAAGGATGTCCCTGTCATTTAAAACCCACTTGGAAAATACTATTCTAGGCTTTAGCTATATAAATAAGAACAATGAGGTTCTGGTCACAGCTCTCTTAATGACAATACCACAGTACTCTTTTCCAAAAAGACCTACCATACTCAATTAGGATCTCTTTTATTCTTTTCTTTAAAAAAAAATTTGATTGAAAATATTTATTATCCTGCATTGGTCATCTTTTTTATTGATCGATTATATTTTTCTTGGTGTTGCTTAAATGTGTGTGCATAGTATATGCACACGCTATATATTCATATACAGAGATATAAAGGTAAAGGTAAAGGTTCCCCTCGCACATCTGTGCTAGTCGTTCCTGACTCTAGGGGGGGTGTTTCTGTTTCAAAACCGAAGAGCCAGCGCTGTCTGAAGACGTCTCCATGCTCATGTGGCCGGCATGGCGCATGGAACGCTGTTACCTTCCCACCAAAGGTGGTCTCTATTTTTCTACTTGCATTTTTACATGCTTTCGAACTGTAAAGGGTACTGTTAGTTAATTTAGCATGCTGGAAATCTCGGTTTGGGATGACTGTTTTATTATCATGATCGCTGAATGAGAACTCCAGAAAATGTTTGTTGTGAGCAAAATAATTAATAATAATTAATAATTTACTAATCAGATTCACAACTTTCTGACCAACTACTCTATAGTCCTCAATGGAACTACTTTTAAATGGAGAGAAGCATGTGGTGAGGTATCACAATTTTCTGTCTTAGGGCCAGTACTGTTCAACATCTTCATAAATGTTGTAGATGAAGCAATAGAAGGGGAACTTATCAAATTTGCAGATGATATCAAATTGGGGGGAATAGGCAACACTTTAGAAGATAGACTCAAGATACAGAAGGATCTTGACAGACCTTAACACTGGTCCCTATCCAACAAACTGCAATTGAATGATGAGAAAAATAAGAATTAAACTTCAGCAAGAAAAACCGAATGTATAGATATAGAAGTGGCTTACTAAAGGTTTTGAAGAAGAGATTGAATACCTATCAAATACCCGGAATGGTATAAAGTCTCCTGCTTGAGGAGAGGGTTGGACTGGAAGACATCTAAGGTCCCTTCCAACTCTGTTATTTTATAAGTTCTATCTTGGATGGTCAATACATCATAGTACTGTTCTTTAAGAACTTGTATATTTATTATTGAAGATTATAATGCGAAGTCACTGGATCCAGACTTTGAGAAGATTCACATTAATAATGAATAAGAAATCTGAATTCAGCTGAATTTGGGGTTTTGACACTGTATTCTAGTTAATTAGGATACTGATATGGCTTTTTTAACATCAGCATTGCTTTGTGAATAAATGTACCAAATTCTCTTTTTGATAAGATCAAATTAAAAGGCCAGAAGAGAAAGATTTTAAAAATCACTGTTAACAATATAAGTGTCTATGCTTTTATTTTCCCTTTGACTTCAGAATTTAGAGTCTGATCAACAAGTCCAGAATATTACAAAATCACAAAATTATGAAGTTGGAAGTTTTCTTTTTAGTTTATCTGAGTTCATCTTCCTAATTAAAATATCCAAAAGATGGTTGTCTGGCCCATCCTAGAATATATCCAATGAAATAATTTTCTGCACTTGCAGTTATTCTGCTGCTTTTTCTAACATTGCGCTGGATTCTGCCTTCTTGTAACTTACATTCATTATGCTATATACTGTTCTATTGAATAATAGAAACAAATCCTGACCTTTTTTATGTGATATCCTTTCAAGTATTTGAAGAGTACTATCATATTCTGCCTCTGCCCCCAGCCTTTACTTCTCAAGGTTAACCATTTCCAGCTTCTTCAATTTCTTTTCATAGAGCTTAGTTTCTAGTCTGTTGTTAATTCTCTTTTACCAGCTTGGAATCTGTTTCACGTTAGCTTAGTTTTTATTAAAATATGGTGCCCAGAACTAAAATATTAGGTAAAGTTGACTAATGCAAAATAGCAGAATGATCACAGCATAGTGGCACAGTGGATAGAGTGCAGTATTGCAGGTTAATTCTGCCCAAACGCAGTTCGATCCTGACTGGCTCAAGGTTGACTGAGCATTCCATCCTTCTGAGGTCAGTAAAATGAGGACCCAGATTGTTGGGGGCAATATGTTGATACTGTAAACCGCTCAGAGAGTGCTGTAAAGCACTATGGAGTGGTATAGAAGTGCTATTGCTATCATGCTGTCTATGATTTGGAAATTATAATTCTCTTGATGCAAACTACGTTGCATTTGCTTTTTTTAATAGCCATAGCATTGTGTTTTTCATGTTGTCTTATCATCAATTATTATTACAGAAAATTCCAACTTCAAGTCGACTCTCAGCAATTGAATCTCAATGGGTGACTTTAAGCCAATTATCTTGATTTTCAGATTCATGCTCTAGTTGCACCAACGTAATATTTATTGCAAATCACTTTGCTTCTCAACCAACAATGCGGCATCATCTACAAACAAAAGTAGATGTGTTCTGACATCCCCAGCCAACATATCTTTAATTCCACCAGAAAGTAGTCCTTAAACTATTGTTTATAAACATATTAAACAATCTGCCATAATCTTGTCATAATCAGCAGACTGATTGTGAGAATTGTAAAGAGACTTTAATTGGGATGACAAAATATTCCCTTTATATTCATGCCATCATCTCTTGAGATATATGCCCTAAATCCTTTCTAT
The DNA here is from genome assembly GCA_032468235.1 of Pseudoxyrhopus heterurus. Classification (NCBI taxonomy): domain Eukaryota; kingdom Metazoa; phylum Chordata; class Lepidosauria; order Squamata; genus Pseudoxyrhopus; species Pseudoxyrhopus heterurus. The sequence goes on from JANHJO010010257.1 coordinate 46,205, forward strand.
TTGCCAATTCACCTTTGACAAACTATGATGAAACTTGTGATCTAACTTGATTTTTTTTGCTGCCTGTTGTATTCATAATTGTAGCTTCTGAAGGTAAGGGACTTCTGCTGTGTGTTTTAAATACTATCCTGTGCAGCTACTATTTTCACCACTTTTGTCTGCTATTCTAGCACAGACAGAAATATCCTTGTCCTGCTGGAAAACATTCAGTACTGAGAAGGCCCAGCTTTATGCTGATAACACTAAAATATAAAATAATGCCAACAGCTGGTGCTACAAATGGCTTTTAAAAAGGATGTTCATTCACTAAATTCCTCTTGCTACTTTTGACATGAAACACGCAGTCTCTAATTATTCTGATCAAGACGGTGAAATACAAAAACAAACTTTAATTGTGTTTAACAGATATTTAATCAGGATTCACTGAACTACAGATTAAAGCTGAAATTCATAAACCATAATTACCCGATTGTCGCAATCTTTTTGGTCCACATTCTGCTTCCGTCTGGGCGCCTGGCACTTTGCCCTGAATTTCTTTTAGTGTCTTCTCAGCTTCATTGCTGTTCATGGTTTTCCAGCAGAGATTTAGCATAGATCACAAAATATCTCTTCTTGGCGAGTTTAGCACTTTTTTTTTTGCAAAAACTTTTATCTCTTTTATGTCCAGAAATATTACATCACGAATATAGTAACTATCTACAATTATAACTCAATAAAATATTGATTTTTTATCTCTGCAACAGTCTGATAATATATTATCTTTTTTTTATTTTTTTCTGTCAAACACAGACAAGCACAAGATAGGCTTTACAAAAGTAATTCTGTTTTAGTAAGAGCTTGTTGTATCAACAATGTTTGTTATAGTCATTAGATATTTGTATTACTCCTGTCTCTTGACAATACCTTTAGTGTCCTTCTAGCAGATTATTTTAAACATAAACTACTTTAACTATTAAACTATTAGTGTCCAGCATAGCTGTAAAGACATTCACAAGACTTAAACTAAATACTTGAGCATAGCAAAACCACAGCCTTTACTTATTTAAACACCTGGACTATGAAAATTGTTTTAGAGTAAAACAGAATGATAAGAGAGTCACGTCTTTTAATATTTCTTTTACACATGAATTTACACATTTAATTCAATATTGCTGACACACAGTTGCTAATGAGGATCTCCAAAAAGAATTTATCACATTGCCCAGTACCTGATTGTTTATTAGCTGGAAATGTCAGATTCAACTGGAATCTTCACATGTAGCACTGAACATGTTTCTCTCTTAATTTCAAGATTAAATTTGAAGAGGTGAAATGTACTGCACCTGCTCAAAACTCATCCTCCTTAAATCATGCCTGCTCTTCATCAATAAATGAATACAATTAACTGGAATTAAGACAGATATCCTGATCCCCAAATTCCTTCACTCCAATTGTTTAAGAATGTGTGTAATAATCTTTTATATTTATTCTTCGTTCTTTCACCAATTAGTTCAGAGCGGTGAAATACAATCTTCAGGTGGTCTCCCATCTATATACAAGAGAACTGTGTCTCATTCCTCCATTCCATTCACTGACTACACAGCCAGAATGACTAATATGGTTTCCATGCACTAATGCTTTATAATGCAAACAAAGAAGCTTGAAGTGAGTCCCTGTTTGAATAGTCTACTTCCATTTCAATGTGGGTTGAGTGCCTTGTACTGTTTCTAGGTTCTTAGAGCCAGCAAAACTAACATGGGGACAGTAGGCTGGGGAACATGGAGTCTCTTTTTTGCTAGTAATGCATGAAGGGAGTTATTAAGTATGTTCTTGGAATCTGCTTTGTTTAGTTAGATTTAGAATGCTGAAGCCTAATACTAAAGATATTTTATGCAGCAATATTTCCACTGGACATTAGCTTACTGTTAACCAAATCATATCTTAATCAGTCATTAGAGGCAATTCATGACATTTTATCAACTGAAATCATCTCAATGTTACTGTTTTCCCAATTAGTTATTCACAAAGGTCATGGTCAAACAAGCAACCCCATCCTGTTAATTTTCAAAATTTTCAACAAAGTTTTCAATTTCAATGTTTTATTGGTTTGATTCCAGACCAAATCTATATTTCCTCTGATTCATTGAAACCTGATGTCATAAAAGTTATCAAAACAATAGATTCATTTTGGCAAATTAAGTTGGTTGTTTTAAATGTACAGTAAGATAAAAATATCATAGCCACGCAGTGCAGAAGCCTCTTATGCTCCTGTGGAGTTTAGTTATACATCACTTCATATACACTTTAACTAACAGAATTGCACAAAAATATTAAACAAACATTAATCAAATTAAATCAATAACCTGCCCCCCTTTTTAAAGCCAGTACAAGTGATTAAGGTACCAGGCTAGACCAGGAGACTGTGAGTTCTAGTATCACCTGAAGCATGAAACCAGCTGGGTGATTTTGTGTCAGTCACTCTCAGCCCTAGGAAGGAGGCAGTGGCAAACCACCTACAAAACTCTTGCCAAGAAAACTTCAGGGACTAATCCAGTCACTAACCAGGAGTCAACACTTATTAGAAGATACAAAACAAACAAGCAAACAAAGGTATTTCCTGCTTCTTGGGGATAATTCCAATGACCTCTAAACCATCATTCTCTTTCCAGCTTTCCCTGCTTCTGTTCAGTCCAGCGTATTGGGTGTGTTCCTGGTTCTAATACTTCATGCTAACTACAACTTAATGCCATTATATTATCTTCTGGCAATTACATTTTGCACCAGCTGCAGTGTCCCAATAATCTTTGTTGTTAAGCTAATATGACATCTGATTATGGTTTACTGTGGCTAAAGCATCTTTTCTTGCAAGCCATTTATACTCCATACTAGCCTGCACAAAGATACTCCTAGAAATAGTGAACAACTTTATTCCTTTGTGTTAAGTTTCAATTTGTTAGTTCAATGATTTTATTGCTGACCATAATTCAGAGCTTTCAAAGCTATTTTCTTAAGTTCTTTATCCATTTTTACTCAGTTCCAAGGCTTTTACATCCATATTAAACATGCTACAGAATTTACTATACAGTGTAACTGTTACTCTTCATTCAAATTGTTCTCTGAAAACAGTTCACAGGCCTTTGAGATGCAAAATTATGTAAGTCTAGTGTAGCCAAGATCCTTCCCTGCAACACTGTTAAATTTATTTAGCAGATTCTTCTTGGAATAATCTGTCCCCAGACCTGAAACGTAATGATTTTAAGTGTTTTATGTTAATGATAATGGTTAGTACTGTGAACAGATGTACCTGGCTCTGGTGTGATCTACTGTATTAAGGTTTCAGGAACATTATTCATATTGTTTTAAATTTTTATGTCGATTTTCAAGGTGTGACAATTGCACTGGGTATAATCAGTGCTAATCCCTAACGTGCAATAGATCATTATATATGTTCATTTTTAAAATACAGTAGTATCTTACAAACAAATGAATATATTTTCCTTAAAGTCAGTTACTAAAAGTTGCTGAATGTGTATATCATCTCATTGTGTGCCTGTACATGAGGATATTTAGATAAATATTGATACTAATTCTGTATTGGTATCACTTAGTTACAGTATTTGTGGAAAAGTAGAAGAAAGAGACAATACACATTTTCCAATGAATATAGACAAAATATGAGGTAGGCCAGATTTTTCCAAATTGACATCTTCCAACATATTAGACTGCATGTCCAAATTAAGTCAGTACAAGGTACCTGACAGACATATTTGTCTTTTGAGCTATAATAAACTTTACAATATGATACAATAGTTGAAAGACAACTGATTGAGAAAAGCTAATATGTGCATCTGTCAACCAGCTGATGAAAGCACAATTTCAATGGCTACTTAGGTATGCTGTACAAGTCTTTATCTAAATGAGTAATTGTCGGACTGATTGGTCAGTGAAAATTTCTTTATTCAATGTACTGTGCACTTAGAAAAGCACGCTCATTTAAATCATGACATTATGAGTCTTTGTGTAGAAGTGAAATTTTTCCGTACAAGACTGTTTTTAAGGTTTTGGGAATTCCATAGCCTTATTAAACATTCTCCATGATTAATTGTCTTGTATTGTTGGACAATGCAAATAGAATTTTTATCTAACTACTTGGGGACGCTGCACATTTTATAGAATCAATGAGAGAGGATGCATTTATATATCCCCATTTCTTTTATAAAATCAAGAAGGTCATCATTTGTGCTGAATAAAAAAATCCACACAAAGATTTAGGAAACAGGAAGCTTTTGAGCAAACTTAGTGTCAGGAATTGGTGAATTATAAGTTCTTTGACAAACATACATTTTGTTTCTCTCAGTATTTTTCAACAACCAAATTTAGGAAACTTTTTTTTAATTACTACTACTGGTTTCCTTGTATTTACCAAACCACTGCAGATTATCTTCTACTGCAGATCTACCCATAAATCCTAATCTTGCTTCTGTCCAGCACATACCCAAACTGACACATTTTACTTCCTGTAATTATACAGGCTTATCTTAAAAACAGCAAAATAATCTCTATCCAAGCTTACTCTACTAACAGTCTGGGATGAAGTTAATAGATAAGAAGCAGATTATACTGCTCCAAAGCAAATAAGAAATAAATGACAGTCTGCTGGTACATTCTCTGAACTAATCAGTTGCATGAATGTCTGCTAAAATATTTTTTTGCTTATATAGGAGCACTGATTTCAAATGAATGAAGAACAGATGGATTCCAGATAGAGGATAGAGATTCACTCAGAAAATAGCCAGTCAGACTAACAGATAACAAATATTGCCACATTCATTTAAGAATTTTTTTTTTTGTAAACAGAAAATAGCATTATTAGTTTTACTATTTACTGGTACTAATTTTAGATTATCAGCATAAAAGGAAAAGAGGGATGGTTTGGGAAAAAGAGCAAAATATGACTAGTCAAAGATTGAGAAAAAACTTCTACTTCCTTTGACAGGAGTACAAGAATCTTCCTTTTCAAGGATGTTGGATGAGAGTCTACAAACCAACTCTAGTGCTTTATATCTGAACAACTCCTCTCTGCATTTAGAAAAGCAACATGTCTAAGGCAGGGGTGGGCTCCAAATTTTTTAGCAACCGGTTCTCTGTCCAGTTGCTGGGTGGGCATGGCCATGGTGGGTGTGGCCTATTCGGCCTCCTGCACTACGGTGGGGGGTGCTTTCCTCGAGCCTCTGGGAGGGTGAAAACGGCCTCCCTGGGCTCCGGAGGCGTCTGGAGAACTTCTTGGAACTTCCGGAAGGCCCGTTTTTCGCCCTCCCCGAGCAGCTGCGCGGGCCCTGTATTTACCTGGCATCCAAAACGGGCCA
>JANHJO010010257.1:124415-135862 GCA_032468235.1 Pseudoxyrhopus heterurus
TAAATCTTTATTTACAATGCTTGTTTTCTATTTTACAAAAGGAAAAAAAAGACCCTGAGAAGATAATCAGGAAGGTAATTCTGAATATATTTTTATTCTGTGACTCATTTAATTCAATTTCACTTATGTTATTTTACCTTAATGTCATCTATACTGCAGACTGTCTCAGAGGTGCTTTTTCTTTCAAAAGGCAACTTAGACTGTGCTTTTTTTCCTTAAGGAAACAAAAAGGATGTTTTGTTTCTCATCCAAGAAGCTTCATCAGTTCTGGTTGGATGATGGGAGATGGAAGGATTAGTTCTGACAGGATGGGGAAGGGGGAATGGAAAGATTGTATTTCTTTGCAGTCATCTGGTGATTAGCACTTTCTCTGAGAGCCATTGAGGCCACCTGGGAATTTATGTGTGACCTCAGGATCACCTGAATCAGAGTGCAAATGGGTGTGAAATCTTCTTGGAACTGCTTGAAAGGACTGCGTTGTAGACAGGAGAAAGATGGTATCATATTCAGAGTTTACTTTGTTTATATATATTTTTATTGTAGCTGTCTTGTTTCCTTTATGTCATAAGCTGCCTTAAACTTTTAAACAGAAAATCAGAATATAAATTGAGCAAATAAAATACATCAACAGGATTAACCCAATTTTTTTTTTAGTAGAGAAGCAATATGTGGTGGTATTCTTAGGATAACTGTAAGTTGCATCAAATGACTGTATTCCACAGAAGATTATGATTGCATACGATATGTAGTTTCTGTCAACTTTCTTTGGCATCTCTAGAATTTTATGTTAATACTACTGTTGATAATTAGCAATACAATTTTTCACCAATTGTAGTCAGAGAATTATGAAAAGTATAGTGTAAATCTTAAATTGGAAATACAAGTAACAAAGAAATATTGAAAACTTTCCCTACGGAAAAATGAAGAGTCTGGTGAAGCAACTATGTAGGAGTTGCTATAAAGTAGGTTTGTTGTTGCATTTTTACTTCAGCAGATTTACAGAACAACTTCTATGCATCCTGCTTTCTTTCTTTTGTTTTCCATAGTTTCTGGTAGCATCTCAAGGCAAGCTTCTGCCCAATCCATCAGGCATCCAACCAGTGGGAATACCTGCTAGTAACACCACATGCTCTGTATTTCTTATCAAAGTGAAGAGACTGACAGCATTGCATGAAAGGCACAGCATGAGGTATTTGTGCCTTGTAATTTTCTCTTTCAATTAACATTATCATACTCTTTTTTCTGACAAAGATACTGTACTTTTCATGTTCCTAAACATTTAATCACACACAGGGATTATTTTTTCCTACTAAAATGGACATTACCTATCACAATGTGGAAGGGTGTTTTGAGAAAGTTCTCTTCATATATATTTTGTCATGATTATTGATTAAAACTATAATATCCTGAGTATATATGTATCAGGTATTTTACTGATGTTGGCATTGTATTCTCCTCCACAGTTCTCTATATTGAATCCTGCTTCACTTTCTTCTCACAAATCTATGCGGATAGCTATGTTGAGGGAAGTTGGATGCTCTCCAATGGCCAAGTGGAAATTGATTTACTCCACAACCTGCATTGTTTGATTTACTCCACAACCTGCACTAGTCAGTCCTCCAACAACCATGCTTTCTGTTATCCATTACAGTTTAAGAAATAAAACAATAGTGTCTCCTACTTTTAATGAAGGCAGGTAACAGAGAACAATAGATTACTATTAAATGCTGCATCCATCCCAGCTGCAACATCTAAATCAAATAATATAATATTTGCTTTCCTCTTTGATTGCCAACAATACTCTTCAGCCAAAGTCAAACATTTAAAGTCACTAACTGACAGAACAGGCCACCAATTTCTTATTTCAAGATACAAACACTTGGACAGTCAGAAAGACCACCACATTTATAGCTAATGCAATCCAACTCAGAGTTTCTTATGTAGATCAGATTGGGTTAACCTCTGATTTTATCAGATTATTTTATTGAATATTTGTATATATTTTGAAACACCTTATTGATTTTACCTTATTTTACTATCTTAATATGATGTTATGATTTGATATGGTTAATTAATGAATAAACAATAAACTGAAAATTATGGATGCAGAACAACTTACACACACACGTGTGTGTGTGTGTGTGCCAAAAAAAAGGCATTGTCAGTACTCTCATCCTATATCATATTTTATTCAGGAAGCCTATTGACAAAAGATGAGTGAGGGATTTAACCAGTTTCTTCCCAGAGTTACACTTAACATATGCAGCTATTTTCTGTTTCCATATAAGCTAAATAAAACCGTGGCCGTAGGTGGTTATGCCCATATATAGGCCTAAATCATGTTGGAAATACATTTATTGAACCAAGTCACCATGAAGCACTACAAATAGACATTAGTGCAGACACAATGAAAGCACAGGTAAAATGCTTATATGAACTTCACAAGTGACATGGAGAGAGGGGGGAGGGGGGGAGAGAGATGTTATTACGATTACTTTAAATCTTAGCTCATTTCCAGATCTCAACAATATTAACATAATGCAATGCAATAGTAGTCCAGTGCCAAAACAAAGAACTTACAGATCAGCCTTCCTTAGCAGTTTTTCCATAAATTTTATACAGGTAGTTCTAGCCTAACGATCAGTCGCTTAGCAACCATTCAAAGTTATGATGGACCCCAAAAAGGTATTTATGATCTGAATTCAAAGCTCTGATGGTCTACCCCTCTGTGTGCATTTTGGACACTTTGCAACCAGCCCACATTTATGGCCATTTTCAGCGTCCTATGATTTACACAATTTTTTGCTGAAACCTGTGTTTACAATGGGTTCACTGAATAACCACCATATTTGCTTAATGACCACTGCATTCACTTAACAACTGCCACAACAAATATTGTACAATCAGGCAAGTCACACAATGACCCACTTAATGACCAGCATAAATTATTATTGTAATACCCGGTTCAATTACTGTTGTTTAGTCAAATACTAGTAATCTGTAATACAAATTATCACAATTGTAATGTGCAAAATAATTACTTTGCCATGGAATCATATACCTTCTCCTTTTCCCACTTGTGATAGATCTAGTTTTTAATAATTCTATTATTTCTCAGTTCAGATTGTCACATAAGAAATAGGATTCATCACATTGGAAACAATTGCATTCCTTAATTTTTCATCTGAATCAAAAAAAATTATTATTCTGAGAAATAAAAAAAATTTCCCAAGAAAATAATCCTTCAATCCATTCTAATATTTACACCATAAGTGTGGTATGCATTAAATATATTGTTAAATAAAAATAAATATTTCAACCTATACTATGCCTTTTTCTATATATTTTCTATATTCTAAAACAAATGAAAATGTATTAATTTGTATATTATCAGTACTGTATTAATAATCCCTTGCCTTGTTTAGCATGCAGAATCCTATAGTTTCAATAATATTTAGAAACTAAAATTATAAAAAAGCAAACAAACCTATACTTCCATAAGTTCCATTTTGGAACATGAGGAAAAGAGACATTAGGTAACATTTCATACAGATAGCATCATAAATAATAATGCTGTTACAAAATTGCTTTGGGATAAATGAACTAGATTGCTGGCAGTTTCCCTGTTCCCCAAATTTGGATTATTATTATATTCCACTGTCGAAATTCAAGAAAGTTAAAAAAAGAAAAAAATACTATGTATGTATTTTAGAACGCTCACTTTAGGAAGCATGAAGCAGCTGAAAACTATAGACCTACTATAATTCACAAAAAATGATTTTCATACAGTTAGAAAGTTCAGTATGTGAGTTTAAGTCAAACTTCTCCAGTTTTGATACTACTGTAGGAAAAAACCTCTCTCTTTCAATTTCTAAAATCTGTAGGTAGCTGGAAAACAAATATTATATTTAGCGATGAAAAACAGCTGCCACCAAATGAAAGGATATAGCTGCTAGAATCTTGCTTTTAATTTCAGGTGTTATAGACCTGCCTATACTTGAATACAAAAAACTAAAAGACTAAACAACACATTAAATAAATGTTAAAATTTCAGAAATAAGAAACAATGGCAAAATTGGCCATGAGAAGAAAAATAATGTAGTCAAGTGATGTTTCATTAAGCAAAATGAAGATAGGGTTAATTTTGGGTGACAAAGAGAGGACAGATAAACAGACAGAAGCACATTCCAAGCTACGTCGTATCAGTTTATATTCCTTTTCCCATTTAGTTAAATTTACTACAGTGATTAATACAGTGGAATATATAGAGAGCAAAATAAATGTAACCTTATTTTAATGGAACCTAGAACTGGGCAGTAGTCAATCATTCTGCTTTTGTTGTGCATTATTAATAAGTTTAAGCTAAGTAAGTAAAAATAAACTATTACATTATTGCCCTCTTTATTTGTTGTCAATTTTTCCACTAAAGTGCTTTTCCTGCATATTTTCTCCTATGTTTTAGAGTGTCCCCATCAAATAAATATTTTAATTAGTAAAAGATTTCCTTTCCCAACCTTGATACTGTTTATCTTCATCCTAAAATGCAGGATGAAATATAAAAGGTTGAAAGAGTAATCAGTGTGGAATTAATTTAGAGAGCCATTTTTTCCAATTTTTGAACCTGTTCAGAAGAAATGAATTTTGAATAAAATTATATTTTTTGGTAAAGGTAAAGGCACCTGACCCAATTTTAACTGAAAGCCTATGCAGCTACCCCATCTATAGCCAAGGTACATATGTATATATGTATTAATTCATATGGCCAACCATCTCACACAAAGTGAAACTGGGCAGTGTACAGCCATTAAAATGAAGCAATAAACAGATAAAACAAATTATTAAAAACGGTCCAAATTAATTCTGACTTTATCATGGAATAACATTATCAATGTCATTAACATTATAATAAGATTGTAATTATAGTTAGGAATTCTAAAACATCTTTCACTCATATTTTTTATAAAGAATCTTTTGCATTTATTCTTGATTTTTGACGATACATTTACTAATCATTTTCTGTCATGAACTAAGAGTACTTTTTCATATATACTACATACCCATACACAAACACACACAAACACACACACACATACACAGAATATATGGAAAAAATACAAGAAGTTACATTTTTATTGCTGGTACTATATACCAAGCAATAATTAATTTTTACCACTCTTTTAATTCCCCAAGTGATTAATCAATGATCTGGAGCTCAACTGAAATAACAATTCTAATTTTTAGCAGTGTAAAATATATTTGAAAATATGTTTATAGTTTTTTATTTCTGATTTGTTTAAAATGTTTTGAATTGAATTTACACACAAAAATTCTGATTTAGAAAAATTAATACTTAAACTTGCTCATTTTTAAAAAATTGTGAAAGTGTTCAGACAACCTTAATTTTAACAACCACCAAAACTTACAAACAAAATTCCAGGGCTCAACTGTTGTCATAAGTTAAGGGCTATTTATAGTAAGGTAGCTTTGGTTACACTTGTTAATGATCTGTGGTAAAGCCGAAATGGTAGTGGTGCATCTTGGCAGCTTTCAATACAGTCGACTATGGCTGGGGGTTAGGGGCACCATTTTATGTTGGTTCCCTTCCTACTGCAGGACCAGTTTCAGTTGGTGTTAGTAGCTAGGGAGAGATCATTCCCCACATTCCTCATTTGTGGGTGTCACAGGGTTCTATTCTCTGCCCTCTCCTTTTAATATCTACAAGAAACCACTGGGTGAGGTCATTTGCTGTTTTGTGGATCAGTATATTGATACCTAATTATACCTTTTGAATCCAGATTGGCCAATTGAAGTTGCCAAGGTTCTGTCCCAGTGCCCGGAGACTGTGTATTCAGAAATGATATCTGATTCAATTCTACCAAGACCAAATTCCTGTGGTTATCTGGACTACCTATCTGCTGACAGACCATTACAGACCTTGGATGGGGTGGTAGTTCCATTCAAGGTTGGTAATAATTTGGGGGATTTCATGGATTCACAGCTCCTCCTTCTCCATGGATGGTCTCTGCACTGCTTCATCTGGTGTACAAGTTGCACCGTTTCCCAGATCAGGGGACCCTTCAGATAGTCACTCATGCCCTGGTTACCTCACAACTTGTCTACCGCATGTGGCAGCATTTGGAAGCTTCAAAGGCTCCAGAATGCAGTAGCATATCTTTACAAGCTGCATGAGTTCTGATTTTGCTACTAATTGCAATTAAAGGTGCTAGTTGCTACCTATAAAGCTCTATATGATGTATGGCCTGATTACTTGAGAGACCTGTTATCTCCCATAGTATCCATCTATGGCAAGATTGATGTCCTCCAGGTTTCTTCAATTAAACAATGCCATCTATCAGAAGTGCACCTTCTCTATAAAAGAGCTTGCCTTCTGAAATGAGGAATTGTTTACCTTCTTTAATTTTTTAAAAAATCTGAGTGATTTATTTACTGGAACAATATATTTTTCTTCTGTTTCATTTTAATGGAAAGTCCATTAAAATTAAGGCATAAAGGCGGTGCATGATTGTTAAAGAAATACACATTAAAAGCAATTAGATTGTTAAAATCCAGAATGATCTGACTTTGTGTTCTGGTAATAGGGTCGCACAAATCTCCTCTTGGCAGGATATTAATTACTGATTATTGTCAGTTAATAAAATTTTCTACAATTGTTGAATAGGAGAGAAAAACCTGGGATATTTTTAAATCCCTAATTCTGAGCCTTATATAATTAAGCTAACCATCATCGGTAACAAAAGCAATAAAAAGAAATCCTTGCTTTAATAAAGAAACAGCCCCATTACAAGTTATAATAATAGCAAAGTAAATAGCATATCTCAAATACATTAAAATGAAGAAAAAATAATTATCTGGGAAATATTTTGATTGAATTCTTCTCTATCCTTCAATGAAGAACTGGACATCCTATAATCATACAGAACATTTTCATTTTGGAATAAAATCTGTTCAGTTTGATTAAGTCTGATATCCATTTTTTTTCAGATGCTGTTGTTTGCTGAAACATTCAATGAAAAAAATGTAAATGATATGTGCAATATTTAATTCCATTCTTCTATACAATTAGTTATTTGCATATTTACTTTTTATTAAATATGGAAAATATATTGATTGATTGGTTTGATTTATACAGCCATCCCTAGCAAAAGTGATTATGAACATTTTATAATTGGATAGAAAAACATGAGCTAAAAGAATACAACACCCAGAAAAACAGAATGATAAAATATTGGAATAACAGAATACTTCCAACTACTATGTAGTCCATTCAAATGTCTTTCTGGAAAGATTCAATGAAATGTTGAAAATGACAATGATCCATTCATTCAGGCAAGAATGATTGATATCTCGAGTACTAAAATAGACATGGTATGGTTGATGGATTTTTTCTATCTATAATCACTTCTCTGGGATCAACTTGGAATTCTGCCTGGAATCTGATTTATTAAAATATTCAAAGGTGCTCAGAAATTTCTTTTTCATGAGTCTCCATGAAGCTACTTCCATTCTTTATGCAGATATGTGCTGTTATTATAGCAACAGCATTAGATTTATATACCGCTTATCAGTGCTTTACAGCTCTCTCTAAGCGGTTTACAATGTCAGCATAATAGCCCCCTCATTTTACCGACCTCAGAAGGATGGAAGGCTGAGTCTACCTGGAGCCTGGTGGGATTCGATCAGCCAAACTGCTGACTGACAAGTCTGCAGTACTGCGTTCTAACCACTGCGCCACTGCAGCTCCAGACCGGAGCCTCCCCCTTGATCCTGTTATGGGTACAGCTATGATCCCACCCATTTTGCTCTACCTCCAACTGCAAGGTTGAAAGGGAAGACCTCTCACACATTAGTAAAGCAAATAATGCCTTTAAACAAAGGTCAGGAACAAGCCTGTAGCTTTACCCTTTCGTGGCTGTGGCCTTGTCCAGTTCTAGGATGAGATCCTAATGAAAACAGAAATCTCAACAGAGGGTGGTCCAACAGGAGAAGGGCTGCTCCGCTGTGCTTTGGCTGGCTCAGTTTATGAAATGTAGAAATATCCAGAGCTATGAACTCTCTGCCTATCAGAAAACTCGGGATTAGGTTAGAATAACCAGCATCCTTTATTCCAAGGAGCTCGTATTGCAACATCTTGTGCAACTCCAGCCCTCCCATGGAGCCGCCAGGATCCTGTCTTGGGCCAGTTCTCCAGAAGGTTCCTCAAGGTCCCAGGAGACCCTGTCTTCATGGAGCCATGGCACAGGTTGGATTGTAGCTGCACCCCTGAGCGACTCCTGCCTGCCTCTTGGGCTGACCTTGGCCATGGCCAACTCAAGGTGCACAGAGCCCGGCTGCTCTTGTCACCCGGCAGGGGCTGGGAGCAGAGGGAGGAGGGGGGTTGGTCACGGGAACAGCCAAGTCTATGCCAGTCTAGCTTTCTGCTGTCTGATGGTTGGTTAGCGAGCAGTTCAGCCAGACCCCCCAGAAGCCCTCGGGATATTATGGTTTATCTTCTGGTTTGCAAGAATATGTAACATCTGTTGCTGATGGACCTGAGAAAAAAGGGGAGCTGCATTGGCCCTCAAGGAGCTGTAAGTGGCTGGTTGTCGTCCCTGATGGAGTGCCTCTTCTCAGCATGGCAGGGGTGGAGTTTTATGCCAGAGCTGGAACTGGGCTGGGCACAGCGCCCCCTTCTTCTTATTCCCCCCCTCTCTTTCTGCTTTGTAAGCCTGATCCCACCTCGCCCCAGACATCAGCCGGGACACACAGAGAGAGAATGCCCTCCAAGTAGCAGATGCGCCCCAAGGCAATCGGGGCCACGGGTGGAGGTGTGGGGTAGGCACAGACACGGGTCTTCTTCACAAAACTGACCAAACCAGGGTCCACCCAACAAGCTGCAACAACAATTTCTGTGTACTTTGATTTCTGAGCAACATTTCCAGGCCCCTCGCTGGGCCCGTGTGGAGGCCACCCATGTTGCACGAGGGAGGGAGGGGGGGAGGGGGAGGCCATACTTACAATCAAGATGAAGGTGCCCAGGAGTTCTGCCAGCGCTTCCTTCAGCAAGTTGTTCCTCAGGGCCACTTTCTCTTTCAGGCTCTTTCCTGCTTTCTTGCTCATCCTGGCGTCCTGGCTTGTTCTGACTTGGAAAGTGTGCAGTCAGATGCGTGTCCCTCTTGCTTTTTTTTGAACTGTGGCTCGCTCCTCAAATGGTTCTTGCAACGCCTGAGCAGCCGGGGGGCTTCTGGGCCTCCCTTTGCCTTCCCAGATCACTCTTCCAGAGACCCCATCCTGGGCTGCCCTCTCCCCATGCGCCAGGCTATTTATAACAGGCCGGAGATAAGGCAGGGCAGCCCCTCGCTTGCTGCCAGGAGAAGCCAGCCAGCTGCTGATTGCACAAGTAACACACACGCAGCACACACACACCCCGCTTGGGATAGCTGAGATCTGTGACGGTGCAGGAGAAAAAGGAGGGGAGAAAGGCAGCCTCTTGTTATATACCTGCCAGAGGCCAGCTGGCGATTGGCTGCTGCTGCAGAGCCTTTGGTGGGGAGGCTGCCAAGGGGCGTGTTCAGACACACCTGAGCCGTAGGTTCCACACCTGGCTTGGGGGCGCAGCTGCCTCCACTTGCCCTGGTGAGGACAGGCCCGCTTCTCTGGACCCAAAGCACGAACCCCCCTCCCCGCCTGGACCCTCCCAGAGGCTGATTCTCTGCCAGCTGTTTGCGCGCTTCCTTTAGCCATGGCCGCATCTTGTGGCAGGGAGTTCTATAGGTGAATTCCGCACTGCCTCGCCTCCTTTCGTTCCTGAAACTCGTCTCGACGGTTTCATCAACTAACCCTGTATTCTAGGTCCAGAGAAGCGGAGAAGCCATGTTCTCTCTACGTCCTTGTGACAAAGATGGTTTCATAACTGCTTTGATCAACATTGATTTTCCTTGGCTAAATAAACAGCTCCAGAAAAGGGACTTTTCCCCACTTGGAAGGCAAGCAAAGCGGCTTCTCGTGACTCACTGCGAGTCCCTCTTTCCACTGTCTTCACAAATAAAGAAGTTCAGTGGGAGCCTCCTGTCCATCAGCCTTTCCCCACAGTTCGCCCGGAGTGGGGGGGGGCTTCAGATGCCCGTCTAGTTGGCTCAAGGCCAAGGGCCCCGTATCGGGTGGGGGCAGGGCCAATTCCAGACAGACGCAAGGAAGCCTCGGCCGATGGGGGCAGCTGGGCCTCCGAGAGGCAGCAGCCCAAAGGCCGCCACGGCTGCACTTGAGCCCTCCGTGCTGGACGGTGTCCTTCTGCCATCCTGCACTCCCACCTCGTTGTCGCAGGAATTTCCCCACGTGATGTGCCGGAAAGGGGGGGCATTTGCCGCCCTTCCTGGGAACTTCTCTTTTGGGCCGGGGGGGGGGGAGTGCAGGGCTTGGATCGCCTGTTTGTCAGAATGGAAGTGCAGGTATTGCAGAGCCCGTCCTGTCGGTGCCAGGCTGGCTGGTGTCAAAGGAAGCGGCCTGGGAGGGAGGAAGCAAACAAAAGGAAACGTCCGGTGCACCTTTGTGACCCTGCTGCGTTTCCCATCACCTGGCTGCTCCCCCCTTTCCTTCCTGGAGCAACTACGCTGCAGGGGGAAAGGGCCAAGCAGCTTCTCCACCCGCCTCTGAGCCTGCCTGCCAGGCACTGCTGCCGCTGCTGTGGAGGGGAAAGCGGCTCCTTTCCTGCCCTGGCCTTGGGTGGCCCCTCCCTCCGGCCTGTCCTGGGCGGAGAGGGGCCTCCTCGGTGCCTGGCCCTCAACGGCACGAGGGGCGGGGGGCTGGCTGTGCCCTGCCTCCCCCCTGTGGCTGGAAGAGGGGCTCAGGGTGGGGGAACGGGGCTTGGCTGCCTTCACCCGGATTCATTAAGGCATAATGACTGTGCTAATTGAATGTGTAACTTTGCCTAATTAGACCAAAGACGTATTCCTTTGGTCGAAAGGGTAAAAATGAAAAATTTAAGGGGGAGGAGAAAAGGGGGCATTAGCAATGATGAATGGGGGGAGAATGGGGTTTTCAGGGAGGAACTCATTAGGCAGCGTCCATTAGCCAAAAGGTCACCCCATTTCCAGGTCTGATGCATTTCTTGGAGGGGGGACGAGTGAGGGGGAGGCAAAGACGAGCTGAAAATAAGGGAAGTAGCACCACCAAGCAGCAGCGTAGTCTGCCTGCAGTGGCCGTGGCGTATGAGGGCTGAGAAGGTCTTCTTCAGGCCCCTGTCCATCCTGGGGGCAAAAGCACCAGGGCTTTCTCTTCTCTGACCCCTGGCCTCTGGAACTCCCCGCCTCATGAGAAGTGGTCAGCACTACCAATGTTCCATGTTTGAAGGGCAAAGAAAAAGCAAAGCTTGTCTCAAACGACCCTCCTGGGCTCCACAAACAGCCATCTCCCTACATTTTTTGTCTGCTGTCCCGTGTGGGGGGGGGGGA
>JANHJO010010257.1:142985-163925 GCA_032468235.1 Pseudoxyrhopus heterurus
TTCTTTGTGGCAACCCCTGAGATATTGGAACACTGCTATCATGTCACCCCTAGTCCTTCTTTTCATTAAATTAGACAAACCCAGTTCCAGCAACCATTGTTTATATGTTTTAGCCTCCAGTCCCCTAATTATCTTTGTTGCTCTTCTCTCTATTCTATTTTCTATTTGCTCTTGCATCACCATGGGTCAAAACCTCTGGGTAACAGTCTAACCGTTTTTATACACACACACACTATTTAAAATGTGGTTGAGAATCAGGTACCACCAATCTAACTTTTCTTTTGCACACTATGAGGATGAGTGTGGCAACTTAAGGGGTAGAGTCTCATTCACTTAACTTCTCTTAAAAGCTTGGAGATATGATGGTGTCCTTTCCTCTCTTGGTCATTTTGAGAAAAAAAGAAAATCAAAAGTCATCTTCAAACTGGTTTATGAGGGATCTGGGATGCGAGGTAGAAGCAAAGTGTATAATTGCTTCAAATTTAGCATTTTTTTTTAAGAAGTATGCATTGTCTTACCCATTAAGAAACCTTACGGCTTCTAGAGCAGAAAATTATTTTTACAGATTTACATACATTTTGAGTGGTATACTCAAATATGTACCTAGGATTATTGTTATACCTTTACTCAAAACACTATTTTATATTGATTTCAAACGGAATAAAATAGAGAATTTTATAAAGCAAACTTAATTCAGCAATTCAAAATATTAATGAAGCAGGTTTTCCACAGGAGCTCTTTTTATCAGTAAGTACACCCCTTTATCTCAAGGTGTCTCATTATCAACTCAGAACCAATTGATACAACCACCAAAATTAAGCTGAAAAAATTCATATGGCAAAGAAAGGGTGAATATTGAATATTCGCATTCAATCACTATTTTTACATAAGTCTACAATTTGTAAAACTTCATTCATATTTCACTTTCCTCCTTTCTCTTACACGATTTCATCCTGTAAGCTTTCTTACAGGATTTCATCCAAGAAACAAAAGATTTTTCAAGTGCAGTTGACGCTTTTAGGAAAATAGCATATTGTACTTACAAAAGAAAACATTGATCTGCTAGATACAGAGTTTCAAAAAGGAATGGGAAAAGGAAGTTTATGGTTTCTTGCATTTGGAATTTCCTACTATATAGAAACATTTTTTCTTAAAAAAAATAATTAATCTGTATGCAAAAGGAAACATAACTATAAAAGTTTTCATTTACAAGTACATAAAGTCTAATTGTGTTGATTTCTTCTAAGTACAATGACTATAAATCATCTGAGTATGCAACTTGTCATTTACATTCATAACTGCCTTTAGTTATAGGTGTGAAAATGCAGGATGCTACAAATTGCATAACAAGTTTACGAAAAACAAAACAAAACAAGAAAACAGATAGCATATAAAGACCCTTGGTGACGCAGAGGTTAGAGTGCAGTACTTGTAATTAGTACTTAGCTGCCAGCTGCCTGCAATTTAGGAAGTTCAAATCCCACCAGGCTCAAGGTTGACTCAGCTTTCCATCCTTCTGAGGTAGGTAAAATGAGAACCCAGATTGTTGGGGCAATATGCTGACATTGTAAACCGCTTAGAAAGGGTTGCAAGCCCTGATAGGCGGTATATAAATGCAGTGCTATTGTTATTGCTATTGCTATAGCATATATCCAATACATCTTCGTTGGCTCTTAATTTTATAACTTATCTTCTAAATCTCATAATAGTTGCTGTCAAGTGAATATCCAAATTTCCATCATTTTGAAATACCTTATAACACAAGGGAAACTTAAAAAAAAAACTAAATTAAAACATGGGTACCATATGTATTTTCATCCCAAAATATATACTATTGAGTTAGATATTTGCAATATTTAAGAAGTCAATACATTCTTTTAATGTGAAGAATAAGAGTGTGCACATCTATATATATTATATGCCCACAAACATATGCACACATAATGTGTTTTTTCCAAATCCAATTATTTGTTCTGAATGATATTCTCATTTTAATAGGAAAAAAAAATCTAAACCTGCCATAAAATCAATTAGACTTTTGGACGCAAGAATGTGGACTCCTAATCAAAATGATTCTCAGACATGGGAGCAATTATTTTGGTTTTTACAGTAAGCTAGGTTCTCAATCCAAATTTCAAATTAAGCTCCCTTTTTGATGCAGAAATTTAGTTGGGAATGAGTCACATGTCCAAATGTCTCAGAGATACTTTGAAATATCTTGTATATTCTTTAAAAACATTTAAGGCTACATCAAGAAAAGACTTGAATATTCAGATCTATATAGTTCTTGTTGCTTATGTGATTCCAGTAGAAATGGATAATGAATTTATTAAATATATGACTTTGATAGCAAAGAATGAATGTTTTTTTGATGCAATTGATGCTTTTTAAAACTACTGTCATCTAGGGAAAAAATGAAGAAAGTAAAAAGTAATGTGAAGAAGACAGCATTTTATTTTAGAAAGGACTCTAGCATCATCTGTGTTCAGTTCCATTTTACATTAATAACCTGTAGTCAATTTATAGCTGAGGCCTAGCTATGTATTCTAAAGAGTTCTCAGAACAGACAGGATCAAAATATGAAGAGTATAGCACTGACAATGTACACCACACAGAGAGAACTCTCTCTTAAACATGAAGAATTTTCTGCTTTATTATCTTTATCAATTACTACATAAACTCAATACAACAAGTTTCTGCATCCGCAATAGAAGCCAAGTAATTTCAGTCACAACAGATGAAGCCTACTAAAATTAAAGAAATGGAGCAGAGGAGTCTCCAGCAAGTTACAAAACCAGAATTTATATGCCGCCCGGAGTCCTCCAGGAGTGGGGCGGCATATAAATATCAACAATAAATAAATAAATAAATTGCTATTATTATTTAACTAATTTAGTAATTCATTTTAGGACAGAAGTATTATTCATGCTTTGTTTCTAGCTTCTAATTGCAAAAATAAAATCCAGGAAGCAGTACTGTATTAACCAAATAATGAAGGAGACTAAATCTTCCTGAGTAATTGCTCTTCAACCTGCTGGAAAGGTTATTTTCTTACCTTACACTATGTCTTCTGCAATCTGACAATGTCATTCAATCAGTCACTTTAATGTCAGCTGCTCTTTTATTATACAGAATACAAGCAATAATGAAACTGTGCTGATCTGCCTGTCTTCATTCCATATAGTGTCTATATTTATACACTTATGCTTCTATTTGAAACTATATTTATCTACTTTATCTGCCTACAGTGCATCTGTTTCTCATACACACAGACAATATATATATATACACACTTACAATATATATATATATATATATATATATATAAACACACATTGCACTGCTCTTAGCTATTTTTATAAGAGTAAAAGCAGAAGGATAATAAAAATGTTGAAAGTTAGATATGACTAATTAATGTGCATAGACTTAATGCATACACTATACACATGCTCACAAAAACATACAATATCTCACAAATAACAGCAACAAAACTATTTTTAGCTAAGCAATGGAGTATTTGGTATGATACAGACTCGCCAGCATCATATGTAACATGGGATTTAGAACTGTTCACCATATAATTCCCTTATGATGTAATTATGGATTGGTGCAAAGCAACAGCTGCTAATTCTTACACAATTATATCGGCAAGTTACTCTGGCTAATCCTCCCTGTCACAATGCTAGAAGTACTGGCACATAGCCTCTAGTACTATCTCTACATAAAACCATTAGCAGTGCTATGGCAAAGAAACTGGCAGCTTTTTCTCATAGCCAGTTTGCAATAGTCATTCTTTTTTTAAAAAGTGTTAAGGTTGCATTTCCATGTAAAATCTCAATCTCAAAGTAGGCTTTTTATTACGGACAAAATCTCTCAGCAGAAATCTAATTGTTCACTGGGCAAAAATGGTCCTTAACTGTTGTAACAATACACAGTACATTGAGACATTATTTACTAGCATAATAATATAAACATTAAAATATATAAATTACTGTTGTTAATGGTTCTTAATGATTGAAAAGGCATTATGATTTGACCTTAAATTGGAATGTCAATACCATTTCTAATCATCCTTCTAGTTAGCTGACTCTAACTAATGGGTTAATTATATACTATGCCAAAATACAACTGATTTTCTTAATGGGTAGCTAAAAAAATGTTTTTAATATACAACCTCAGAGAAATTTTTCACCTAAATAATAAAGAAACTATGAATAAAATACACAGTTTCCAAGATACCTATATTCTTCAGAATGATCATTTCATATTCTCACAAAGAATCGTGGTTTTTACTAAAACAGAACTATAGTTATCTAGCTCTTATTTCTTAGAAATTCCTGCAATTAAGGATGCAAATACAGTAGTACTAACAGATTGGCAAGAAACAATGATATTTTACAATTTTCCTACTTCCAAATCTATATATCAAGATTTATCTAAGGATGTGTAAAACATATGTGCACAGACTTATTTCTATTATAGACCATTTATTTTCCATTTCTACACAGTAATTTTTGAAAATATTAGATAATAATTTTCATACTACATTTTAATTCATTGTTTTAAATCACTTTTTAGATCTTTCATATTTCTATAAAATATTAATTTTGTGCTTGATAGAACCTGTAAACATTCCTACAAAAAGTATTTACTATTTTTTATCAACATAAATGGCAAAAACTATCATTGTAAAATAATAAAATTGAAAACATGATGTTATAGTTAGCTAATTTTAATTTTATCCAACTTATTTTATTGTAACAATAATTATTCGGGAGTTTGTTAATGGCATTACATATGAATAGAAACATAGGACAGTCAAAATATACTGTCTATACAATGTGAAGAAATATCACACTCTTTATTATTTTAAACCAAAACTGTAAAATACACAGCAAAATATGTGTTTTATATATTTTATAAAAATAGGTAACAAATACAATTCACAAATAAACAATAATCAATGCCTATTTCATAGGGGCAAGACATCAGAAATAATTTGTAACATTTAAACATTTCAGTTTATGACTGCATCAATATTCTCTCATCTTTCAAATCCATGTTTATTTAAATAATTTTCTTTTCCAAATATCATGTAATGTCCATTGATATTAAATGCAATACCTGTTTGTTTATTCAGAACAACTGGCTATTATATCTAAATAATATCCAA
Organism: Pseudoxyrhopus heterurus; assembly: GCA_032468235.1. Classification (NCBI taxonomy): domain Eukaryota; kingdom Metazoa; phylum Chordata; class Lepidosauria; order Squamata; genus Pseudoxyrhopus; species Pseudoxyrhopus heterurus. The sequence goes on from JANHJO010010257.1 coordinate 148,159, forward strand.
TTAAGCATACGTAGGATTTTTGAAACTTTGGCCAATTGCTTAGAAGTTCTCTTGAGTTCAGCATAATTTTTGAGTATTAGCTAATGTATGTAAATGAAACACTGAAGAATTATAATTAACTCATGTCTAATAATATGAAGTCCCCTTAAACAATTAAGACTGGAAAGATACATAGTTGACTTCAAATATATAAAGATGCAACTCTATTTTTCATATTGCTGTAGAAGTAGCACCACAAACTGATTGTAATAATCAGGTTTTTAACCTTAAAAATATCATTCTGGTGTTATGATGCTATAAAACATTCTATACAAAACACAACGTCAGCATTTGGCTAGTCATATGGAGATTTTTCTCTGAAAATTTAGAAAAAGGAAATCTCTTCTTAATTTATCAGTGAAGCTACACATACAAATAAGTGAGTGATTGTCCCTCCCCCAGATAATTTATAGCAAATATAAGAGGAAGGCCATTACCTAAATGACGGAAACCAAAGCAGCCTTCTCGACAGATCATCCTAGAAAATATGCTAAAATCTCTTCAACAACTGATCATTGACACTTCCCAAGAAACAAAAGCTAAAGCTGAAGATATTCATGTTGCAACTTGGCAACATTTTCATATCTCTAGGCACTAGCAGCTTTTTCATGTGCCCATTTTTTTTAATTTGGAAGGATAGCCAACTGTATGCTTTTAAAATATGTTATCCCACTAATGCCCCAACCATTATACCCTCAACTGTACAGAATAAATTAATTAAAAGAAAACAGTAAGAAACATTTGTCAACATCAACAACAAAGTTTTGCACCCTTAGGAATTTCCACAGTGACAGAATTTAATAGTTTGGAATGCATAGCCTTTTGGAAAAAGTAAAAACGCCACAGTATAGAGAACAGAAAGTTCCATTTGAAACAGAAATATCAACAGATGAAGTTCAAAATGGTATAAAGGACTGTCCAAATGGCAAATCTCCTGAGGGTGTGTGTGTGTGTGTGTGTATGTGTGTGTGTGTGTGAATTCCATAAATCTTTTCAAGAGTTTATAGTGCTGTGAATACTTGAAGTATTTCATTACTACATAAACAGGCAAAATAGACTTATATGGAATGAAATTGTGTAAATTCTTGATTATATTAGTCCATTATCAAAAAAACAATATCACGCTGACAAGCATGATATTGTCATGAAGGATGCCTAACTTGTATTAAACTAGAGTCATCTAAATCAAAAGATTTAGGAATAGGGTCTCTTTCCTCATTAGACAACTAATTCACTAATAAACATGGTCTTTCTACAACATTACACAGAATCTTTCATAACATGAGCATTCCTATTTCTATTTAAGAATTTTACATAAAGCAAATATAAGTCTTGATATTGTTCCAAATTTAACACACACACCCTGATTAACTTGAATGATTCACAACAAAACTGAGGTGGCTGATTTAAAACTAACAATTTACCTTTTTGGGAAGCAAGGCTGTAAGATTAAAGGTCAAGTTATCATACGGTTTTATATCCTCATTTTTCAATGTATATATGACATAATTATTAAAAACTTTTCTGGACTCTGATGTTGTAGTGCACCAAGAAAAAAGCTAGCTGTTTTCAAATACTTTTTTCTATTCTGCAAAAGGCCATTCATGGAACTAAAATATCTTAGAGGTCCATAGCACTATATTTAGTTTTAATGTAAATATGACTGAATTGAACATGATGATCATCCAGGAAATGACAGTCAAATTTTCCATGTCAGTGGTACTATGAGAAGTTCACATAGCTAGGAGTGCAAAGCTCATCCAATTAAATTATGTATTCTAAATTGAAACATGGAACAATTGTATATAGCATGGAATGATACCAAGAATAAAGAGCACCAAGATTCCAAAGACAGAAATAAATTATAAACTGTCAGAACTGGAAATTCTATAACTGGGCAGCTGTAATTTGATATGTTTGGAACTGTCTCTGTTTTGCAGAATTCATAACAGCTCCACATGGCAAGTTATGAAAGAATGATATTCCACGGTCTTTCCAATCTGACTTGTATCAAATATGTTCTGTCTTCTGAAACAATTAGACAACATACCAACGAATCTAACATGAGGAATTATAGGAAAAAGGGAACAGATCACTGGGTACATAGCAAAGTATACAGTCACCCATATGGAGATAGCAAAATGTTGTCTAATACTAGAAATATTCAGTTTTTGCAAGAAGAATAATTTGAACTCCAAACTTCTATGTTCTATACTCTAATTTTGTAAATGCCTTCAAAAGAAATAAATAATGTATTACCAAGTACAGGCTGTGCCTCATTGTATAGCCATGCTGGCCACATGACCACAGAAGTATCTTCGACAGCACTGGCTACCTCAGCTAATAAATGCCCCCTAGAGCCAGACACAACTGGACAGGAGAAATCTTTACCTTAAAGGCTAAGGACAATTTGGACAATGCTAATTTGTACTGAAAAAGACCTGACAGGCAACTTAACATGCATTTCAGGTCAACATGGCCATAGTCAAGGTTGACCTATTTTAGTTTTCTAATTCAAAGAAGACATATGTTTTTAATATTTCTCTCTTAAACGATAGCAATATTACATTCGAAGTATAAATTATTTATTTCTGTCTTAGCAAGAACCTGGGGCTCTTTTACACACCATTCTATCAATTAGCCTTGACACTTACTTTTGATAAGATTTTTTCATTTGTAATCAAGATATTACAAGAAAAATGACCATGAGATTTATTATTTGTCTTGTTTTAATAATATGGTATATTATTCCTCAAATCTCTGCTCACTAAACTATTTCCAAGTTATTTTCTGTATATTTTTTTTCTGTAATTATAAGGAGGGAGCTTGATTCCTGAAATCAACACTAAGTGCTATAGCAGGATTCCTAAAGTTATTACAGTTCATTATATGTTATATGTGTTTTGTACATTCTAAATATTATACACCTAGCAACCAATTTAAATAAATTTCTACTTTAGACTAACTTCTAAGGAATTCAACTATCATTCTTAATAATGGGCATACATGTCTGTAGTCTCACTACATTTTAGAATAATAAGGAATATCTTTATCTGACAGAACGGTAGCAAAAATTCTATTGTTTAATATATTTATTTAATCTCATTATCTAGAACACTAACACTATTTCTAACTTTAAAACACAAATGGACTTCCATTCTTAATTCCAGTTTACTTAGAAAATTATTGAATGCTTTGAGATAATGCACTGTAACACATAAGTTGTCATGTTAACGAGCACACAAATTTTAAAGCTTTATGCAGTGAATTACCTTTCATATTATTTAGTTATTTTGATAATGTATCCAAGTTTCAAACAGTCACTGATTTTAACCAAGTGAAAACAAACTACTATGGAATAATAAACAATATTAGATAGATGTGACTTACAAACCTTGGCGCTTTCTAATATAGTGCACTTCAATTTCCTAATGAACATTATTAAAAAATATTTGGTGGAGGGGGGTCTCATACTGGGATCTTTAATAACAATATTTAAGTGTTTTTTTCCTTGAACTACAGAATCTTGGAGAAGATAAATGCAGCAGCAAGTATTAAGTAGGCTATTTTTTTAATCTTCAGTCCTGGATTTTATTAGCAGTGCAATTTTACATGACAATGTTATTTTTTAAAAAAATACAAAAATCAAGCTTTCATATATAATTCCAATATTTAGCAACAAATTTAACTAGACTGAAACTATTTTTAAAAGTTGATATTTAAAATTCAATACATCCCTAAAACATCCTCAGCAGGACAAAACCTTAACTTCATTTTGTTGTATTTTCTTTTATTCTAATATTTATGTATTAAATAATCCTACATATCTATCCTATCTTCCAGCCATTTTATTTCTGGATCTGAAAATTAATAGGCAACTAGATTATAAATTAAATATAGCTTTAGAAATAATCTAAACTTTTTTTTACCTTTTTGTACTTTAGAGATTAAGAGTTATATGTCATTTGGAATGTTTATTTTATATTATTGATAGTCTTTTTGCATTATACTATTAATACCTTCTTGGAAGTGCAGTATCTTTCAGACATCAAAAGAAGGATCATAATAGGTATAAGATATGAACATATACCTATTATGGGAAATTTTTAGACAGTAAGAAAGTATTTTCATATTAATAACTGTGCTGAATAAATAAAACAAGACAATAAACAAAGTAAATAATTGCTGAAGTAATAAAAATATTAAATTGTGAAAAAAAGAATGAAAGACTGGAATTTTCACATTAATAGTGATTATGAACAATTAAAACATGTGTTAAATATATTAAGTTCAGCTACCACCAAAATCATGCTGTGAACATTTTTTTGTGCAAAAATTCTCATGTGTTACATATCAGATAAAAAAGAAATATCATAAAAATGAATGAATGAATGAACATATGCAATGAAAGGTCCCATGTAAGGCGAAAAGCCTTCAAGATAGTCAGATACATAGATGGACAGACAGATATGCATTGTAGCTATTGTAGTTGCTGTATGAGTTAAAATTTGCTATGGTTTTGCCAATAGTAATATGAAACAACATAAAAGCAAAATCTATTTCATTGATTTTTGAAGTGTGTTTGTCCTTATTGGTTGCATTGTTTGCACTGTCATTATCTAGTTTTTACACAGCAAAGCTATCTATGGATAATGAATGAGATGTTTATTGTTCAGTCGTGTTGTTGTATAACCTGATCCTGTTTTGGAGCGCAAAGGCAGTGACTGGCCCCTGGTTATCCAACTAGAACCTAGGTTTCTTCACTTCTAGTCCTCTACCTTACACGTTATACCAAACTCATTCTCATGAATGCATCCTGTTCAAAGCCCATAAATTCATATATAATACTTGTTTCAACCACACTGCTGAAAAGCAGACTTCAGCTATTATCAACCTTGTTTTAAAGAAAAAAGAAAGCCACGTGTGGAGTCAGCTTTCTGAGCAATGGCTCCTTTGGTATAAGTGTTTCCTTAAAACATTGTCAAGCTATCACTAATAAAATGATGAATAATGAAAAGTAGCATGCAAGTAAAGATTAGAAAGGACAATTTGTTAAACTTTCCAAATCAACAAATCTACACCAGGTCTAATGACATTTGGAAGAACAATGAAAATATCTTTCACAGAAATATTCTACATTCTCTCAGGGAAACTAATAAACGCTCTGCAGATTTCCAGTTCCTGAACACTGTACACAGTAACCTTGGAGACTATAACTTCATTAGTTTCTCTTCATTTGAATTTTGGTCAATATAGACCCACAAGTCCCCATTTAAGCACAGAAAACATTGTTAGACTTTTACATCAGACACATAGATATTCACACTTTTTAAAAGTCACCTTAAAAATTTATAAATGTCTGCAATTCCATGAATATGCACAAACACACAAACACATACACATCTTTCAGACATTCAATGAGCCAAAGTGAAAAAGGCAATAGTTTTTAGCATCAAATTGCTTCTATGTTCACCTCAAATACAGTCAGTTTCTTTCACCAGCTTTAGTCCATTTCAATATTCCACATTTTGCACTTTATATTGCATTTTGTCACAGACCTATAAAAAGTTTGCCAGACAGAAAAGCAAAAGCTTGCGCACTTTACTTCCCATCTTGTAGAGATGCAAAGAAACACTGTCTGTCACAAAGTGTTCCAAATGTTCGTAATAAGCTCTGATCCTGGTTGCTGTGAAGTCCCAAATTAGCTTTTTAGAAGGCAATTATATGCATCAGGTGCATTAGATCAGAATCAAATCTTAACCATCGTGTATGCGAAATACTATTTTTTACAGTGCTAATGTTATGAATATCTGTGAGATTTCACAAGATAAACACCACTGACTGCTTTAGATCCAGAAAACTCATTAAGAAGATAACATGTCTACACAGTTCAGAAATATACAGTGTATTTCCAGCATACCTTCTCCACTTTCACTCACTTAAATAGGTTGTTTGGGTTTAAATGAAGTAGCAAACAGAAGTCCAACAGGGGAGACTAGAAGAGGAAAGGAGGAGCACAAAGATGCAGAAGAAAACAACACATACAAAAACAAACAGAAGCAACAAATGTTATATAAGATGTTTTGTGATACAGTATAGTGTTTATCTTGCACACATACTAGTGTTTCAAAAGCAAGCAACAAAAATACCCTATCCAATTTGGTAATACATATTAGTAATTATAAAAAATTTATGATCCATATATTTGGATTGTAGACAATCTAGATTTTAAGGTTCTAGATAAAATCCACACAGAACTGATTTAATTTTGAATGTATATTTATAATTATAAAATTAATATGCAGATGTCACATGTTTAAAGGTATCACGTGTTATAAAATAATCAATGTAGTCTTTCTTTGTCTAATTTAGCAAAACCTGTGTAATTTAATGAATTATGCTTACTTTTATCTATCTTCTTATAACACAGAAATATGTTTTTCAAAACTGGAGAAGCATTGTTTCTACATACAGGTTCCAAGATCATGTTTGTTTATTAAATAGATATTTTATTGCAAATACTGTTTATTACATATTAAGATCAATGGTATCAATTGACCCAAATAAAATTTGGCACAGTTTTCAATAGTTACAGGTTTCTATTAACAGCCTTAATTAGATATGTTTGGATTATATTACATTGAAATGATTGAAAAAGTGATTTGGATTTGCAAATCAGAAAAAGGTTGTGGTTGTTTTAAGAACTGTACTCCTTAAGCAGTGGTGGGATTCAATTTTTTTTACTACCGGTTCTGTGGGCGTGGCTTGGTGAGTGTGGCTATGCGGTCACCCAATCAGAGGTGGTATTTGCCATGGTCAGCCAATCAGAGGTGGTATTTGCCAGTTCTCCGAATTATCACTACTTCTCTGGAACCTGTCGGAACTGGCTGAACAGCATCTCTGTCCTTAAGCACCTTTTTTTATTCTCATGTAAAGATCAACATCAAACAAAAAACAACAACCTTTGACTATTTTAATGAACAAATATACCATGGCTTTGCAAGGTCCAAAATATTCATTTTCAAAGCAAAGACAATCCAAATAGACATGTACACGAGTTGTGCTTGACCAAGAAGCCCTAGCTGAACACTACATTAGGTTAACACAAAGAAATACACATTATGTCGTTAGAACATAGCACAATGTTAGTCTTCTTAACATTGAGGACAGTGATATTATATAGATATCCTCACAAGACATATGCTGAAATCAAACCACTCTATTCTAAATATCCTGAGTTTCATTTTAGCAGCACAATATGTTTTGGGAAACTTACACACATAGAGTTTGTTAATAAAGAAACTATTAAATAGTCAATCATTTTCAAATAAGTACTATATAATATTTCCCACATGAAGAACATCATCGAACAAATGAACGACAATAAAGCCTTCCTTTATATCAGTGGTGTCGAACCTATGCCATGTGTGTCCGACGTAGCACGCTGAGCCCTCCATGCAGGCATGCAAGCTGTTGCCCCACTGCACATGCGCACACGCTTCCCGCCATTTTCGTGTGGGCCCTCCCACCTGCCCCTGTGATATACTCAGCTTTGTGTCCTCTTCCGAAGCACAGCTGATTTGCGCAGCAGCGTGGATCAGCTATTTTTTGGCTCTGGAGGATTGCGCGCATGCGCAGGGGGTGGGGGGAGATCATGCATGCATGGTGTGGCATGCACGCACATGCATATGCGCGCATGCGCACACTTTCGGCACCTGATGCCGAAAAGGTTCAACACCACTGCTCTATATGTTCTCAGCTATAATGTGTTTCCAATACTTAGCATGAAGCCTGGTCATTTGACGGAACCTCTCTCCATACGTTTCTGTCGATCTAGTCAGTTCAGCTGGAGGGGGCATATTCTAGGTTCCATCTATTAAGAAGTACCATCTTATGGGACCAGGGAGAATATCTTCTTATCGATAGCTCTTGCCCTATAGAATATCCCAAGATTTGTATTGCTCCTACCTTTCTTATTTGTCATAAACTGATAAAGATTGCCAACCCAAGGATGTGCGTTGGCATTTTGGTTAGTTACTCATTGCATATTTTTTGGCTTTTTGGTTATTGGAGTCCTTTTTTTTCATGATACATTTCAATATATACACATACACAGGCCACCCAGAGTTACGCTGGAGTTGACCATTATCAAAATTGAAATAATAAATAAGCATACCATTCTTTAACTATACCTATATATATTATGTTAAGTAACAAATTTGAAAGTTTGTAGCTGACAGCAGAATGACCAGAGGACAGAATAGAAGTTCTGGAATTGTATGTCCTTTGCAGATTTCAAATAGATCACAGAATTATTATTCTAAAACTATTAATATAATTGAAAAACACGAATGTATTGAAGTAAATGTTATTTTAGTATATTGCATGTTTAGTTTTTAGTAAAGCCAGTTTCAGGATTCTGACTGCAAGTTACTGTAATCTACTATTAAATATCAAATGACACAAAACACAGTTGAACTATTACTGGTACCTTCACATTAGTGGATTTCAAAACTTGGTTTACATTGTACATCAATATAATCGGTGATTAGAAAAGAAGAGAATTATGATTTGGACGTGAAGCACAAAGGACAAAAATCTATATACTTCAAATTGCCAGTGTAGGTCACTAACATCACAACTGTACAATTGATTTCTAATGTAGATTACTCCTTATAAGAAGATAATTTGATGGAATAGAGAATCAGAGGATGAGAAAATGAAACAAAACAAAACAAAAATACAACAGTTTTCTCAGATATTTCAGTTGATTGTGCCAAGTTTAATTTATATATGCAGATGTGTCACACAGACAGTGTTTCAAAAAAGAGAATTGGTCATTTGTACATAAGAGACTAACCTTTAAAAAAATTCTGCCACTTGTTATTTTTGTAAATATTTGTATTAAAATAGGTTTAATATTTTTAAAAGTTGTCTGTTTCATTAAGATGAAATTGCAAAACATTTTAATTGGGGAACTTAATAAGAGAACTATGATGGCGCAGTGGTTAGAATGCAGTATATGTAGTCTTTGACATACAACCACAATTCAGCCCAAAATTTCTATTGTTAAGTGAAACATCTGTTAAGTGAGTTGTGCCCCATTTTACAACCTTTCTTGCAGAGTTGTTAAGTGAATCAACTGTAGTTGTTAAATTAGTAATATGGCTGTTAAGTGACTCTGGTTTCCCCATCAACTTTGCTTGTCAGAAGGTCACAAAAGGTGATTAATGACCCTGGGACACTGCAACTGTTATAAATATGAATCAATTTCCAACTGTCTGAATTTTGATCACATGACTATGGGGATGCTGTAACGGTTGTAAGTGTGAAAACCGGTCATAATCACCTTTTTCAGTGTTGTAACTTTCAACCATCACTAAATGAACTGTTGTAAGTTCAAGACTACCTGTATTGCAGGCTAACTGACCACAGCCTGGAATTCAATCCAGATGGAGCTCGACGTTGACTTAAACAACCATGAGAACCCAGATTCTTCGGGGCAATACGCTGACAATGTAAACCACTCAGACAGTGCTGTAAAGCATTATGAAGCTGAATTAATTCTAGTCTATCCAAAATTATATTGTGCAATTTATATGTATTTCAGAGCAAAGTTAATTCAAATGCTGACAGTTTTGTTAAGTCAACTTTTAGAATCAGAGACAAAAGCCTTCTTCCATGAGTACCTAATCATTTTTTTTTTTAAACAGACCAAGTTCTATACATACGAACATCTTCATAGATTAAAAGATTTCAGATTTTTGGAATGTAATTACATAAACATTTTTAAACCTTGTTTCCCAAGAATCAGATTTATTATGCTGATAATATTTAATCATAAAGAAATAAAAATAGAGAAGTGCATAACACATGTACCAAAGTTCTCCAAAATACATTACATGTCCAGAACAGAAAGTATAGGAATCCTATTTTTAAAAAATCATATTTTTCATAATGTTTAGATCTTAAGAAAATGTTCTTAAAACCTGTAACCGCGTATAGGATACACCTATTTTTAAATACAGGATACAGCTATTCTCTAATTCAAATTATATACTGTCCAATTTTTTTTTTTGGAAATTCTAAATCTTTTACTAATACTATCGGTAGTGAGCTTCAACCAGTTCACATCAGTTTGGGAGAACCATTTGTTAAGTCTTTGTGGATTTCTGCGAACTGGCTAAATAGTCAAGGCTGCCTGCCTGCCTGCCTGCCTGCCTGCCGATTTCAGTAGCTAACACACACCTCAGACATTCCTGCTCATTTGTAATTAACCAAAGTAAGGAAAAGAAAAAGAAGAAATAATCACATAGCCATTTCCTCAGCAGAAAAATTCTAGCCCCTTTAAAACTCAGGTTTAAAATGCAAGAGAGTTTTTTTTCTCCTTCTCTCCCCCTTCAGTTAATAGTTCCGGTCGAGCAGACAGCCAAGAACCATTTAACAGGCGAATACAAAACTGTAGAAATGCAGTCAGCACAGAAACAATAAAAACTTACAGATTATATGGATTAACAGAGTTGGAAGGGACCTTGTCATCTAGTCCAACCCACTGCCCAAGGAGGAGACCCTACATCATTTCTGACAAATTGCAGTCCAATATCTTCATGAAAGCCTCCAGTGATGAAGCTCCCACAACTTCAAAAGGCAAGCTGTTCCATTGGTTGATTGTTCTTACTGTCAGAAAATTCCTCCTTATTTCTAGGTTGAATCTCTCCTTGTTCTTGACAGGATTAGGCCAGGGAAGGAGTTTTAAAAATGTTAATACAGAACAGGAGTTTCTTGTCAGAGTTCTTATGTCTTTTTAAATACACCGTCGAATTAGCAGAATTGATTTTATTAATTTGGAATAGGGTTGCAATGCTGTTTCTATGTTTATGTATTTTGATCCTGCAAAATAGCTTACAGTATTAGACTGTAAAGATTTCAAATTATCTTGTAACTGTATTGCTTGTGTGTGATGGAGCATCCACAACTTCAGAAGGCAAGCTATTCCATTGGTTGATTGGTCTCACGCTTGGGAAATTTCTTCTTAGTCCTTGGTTGCTTCTCTCTTTGGTTAGTTTCCATCTATTGTTTCTTGTCATGCCTTTTGGTGCTTTGGAAAATAGTTTGACCCCCTCATTTCTGTAGGAGCTGTTTAAATTTCCTGACAGAACAATTGATCAGTGGAACAACTTGTTTCCAGATGTTGTAAATGCTCCAACACTGGAAATTTTAAAGAAGAGATTGGATAATCTCATTTGTCTGAAGTGGTGTAGGGTTTCCTGCCTAAGCAGGGGGTTGGACTAGAAGACCTCCAAAGTCCCATTCTATTCTATTCTATTCTATTCTATTCTATTCTATTCTATTCTATTCTATTCTATTCTATTCTATTCTATTCTATATATTGGAACAATGCCATTTTATTGTGCTACTTTATTGTGAGTTGGACTAAGGAGAAATTTCCTAAGGGTGAGACCAATCAAGTTGCCATGCCCACCCAATCACATGACCACCCAGCCACACCCAGCCGGTCATTAGGACAGAGAACCAGTTGTTAAATTGGTTTCCACCACTGAATAATATATGTTCAGTAAACCTTCTCTAACACACACACACACAAACACAGATATTTCAAAGGATACTACTGTAGGTTAACAAAATGAAACCATGTGCATAAAAAGTGTTTTAACTGTACTTAAAAATTCTAAGTAAATTGTACTACTTTTGTAAAACAGCAACATTTATAGTTTCATTATTTAACAGCTGAGTAAGAGTAGTAATCTATTCCTTTATATGACCAATATTAACAAACAAGCCTAAAATTAAAACTACTATCCACTTTGAGAAAGATTTCTTAAATATTTAAAGATTTAATCATTAACTTCTCAATAATATTTAAAAACCAACTTAGGAACTGCTCTCAAAATCTCTATCAACCTTGAAATAAAATTCAGTCCTGGCAAATTTAACTACAGAAATTACTTAAACGTATTAATTATTCGTCATTTTTATGACAGGTGGAAGTTCCAGAATTTCTCAGCCAAAATTGAGGTTCAGTTACCTGTATTGAAGTATGTACTGGTATTTCTAAGTTGCTACAATTTGGAAACTGTGTTCTAAGATAGCTATGTGTGTGACTCTAAATAAGCAATATAACCAATATAGTATATATTTCGGAGAAATATAAAGTGGGATCCGCTAGTAGGAAAATAGGATCCACTCTTAAGTCCCTGCAGTTAAACTTAATTTGTAGATTGTTTATATTTTAAGAGACAGATTAGGGCTTTTTTAATCCGAATAAATTAAAGTTGCCTCATAAGAGCAAAAAAGGTTATTGAAAACATAGCATTCATGTCCGTTTTTTAAAAAAATTGCTATTTTGCACCTTCCTGTTCTCTTGATTTCCTTTTAAAGCTGTCTCTCACCAAGTATTTCAAGGAGAAAATGCTAAATAAAGATCACAGCCTGTTCCATTGTGCCTCTTCTTTTTATTTTTCTTTCTTGCATTTGTGCAATGTTATGGCACCTATTAACTACCAATGTTTTTAGAATGACATTATACAAGGTGCAGGCTGTACCACTGTGCCCTAAAAATATCAACAGCTGCATTAGTCTCACAATAATTAATGGCAGGCATTATGCAAATGACAAGTTTTTCACTGCAAAATAATGACATTTCTTCATTTTAAACAGAGTTATGCAAAACAATGAATTGGGAATGATAAATCGCAAAGGAGAATTAAGAAAACCGTAGTGTTCTTGCTCAGACAGGCCAGCAAAATACTGAGAAACAATTTAGGATTCATTGCTTGTTTTCAAAGCTCTATTAGCAGATAAAATCATAAATAGGCAAGCAGTCAAACCTATATGAGGTTTCATCTTCTATTATTTGCAAAAGGATTCTACTTAATTGCAAGTCAACACTCAATTTTTTCTTTATTAATTTAAGAAATCATTCATTCAGAAACTGAAATCATCAGGAAAATTAAAAGTTTCTCATGTCATTCTTCTACACATTAACTCATTTCTTATGCAAGCTTCACAATGTATAGCAATTACTGCCGCTCAAAATAACAAAGTCATTTTCAATCTACTTTGTTGCTTTGTATTTGATCATTTTGGAGCATTTTTGTCTTATTTAGCAATAGATTTCAAAGCACCAGGAGGAATGAGCTAAGCAAAAAGTCTTCGTTTTTTATTTCAGAATACAGAAAACGGAAGTATAATTTTCTATTTATACAATGAAAAAATGGTCTCTACACCAGTAGGGTGTAGGCTTATTTGTCTGCATTACTTTGAATTCAGTGAGAGTTTCTCCCAAAGAAGTGTGTAGAGGTTTGAAACTAAAAAAAATTGAAGATAATTTTTGTGGTAATTTTTTTACAATTCATATATGCATTGTAATTGAATCCTTCATACTAATGTAAGTTTTACTGAAATATTATAAACATAATAATGGTGGGATATATTTTAATAAATAAATAAAATAAAAATAAAAATATTAGTGCCTAAAATTGTGCAAAAAGAAACCATAAAGAAACAGTAAAGTTTTTTTGCTTTTGTTTTTTATTGATGGTCACTATAAAATACTTAATATTTATACTGTATAGGATGTGTAAAACGTTTCAGCTGTGAAACATTTCAAGTTTGAACTAGGTTGTTTCAATCTTAAAGGAACTTCTGATGCTGTTCAGACTATTTTAGAAATGTTATTATCTCAAAATAACTAATGATCTATTTCCAGAATATTCAAAACTGTGCTGGAACACCTTTGGCAATGTTAGAACAGCTATTTTAAAGTTGAGATTGGATATCTGAATTCAAGATATTTTATTTACCACTAGAATATGTATTGCTCCTGCACTAACTAGAATGCTTGTAACTGTCTATCTAATATTTCTGTATTAACTACAACTGGCTAACCAGTAGGTTGGAAGTCAGCAGATACCTTGCATTGTGCTTTCAGGCCTTTTTTTTTCTCTCACTTAATTTTTTAAAAAATATTTTCAAATTGAAATATAACAACATGGCAATATTTCTCATTTCCATTTTACCATTGCTTCTGTTACCAGATATCCAGCAAAAGAAAGACATGTCCTTTTTGTCTTCATGTCTCCATCTGCCAAGCACAGCCTTAAAATCAAATATTGTCAAGATTTTACTTACCAAAGCTTATCTCTTCCTCAGCTACTTTTCTCCATGGCACAGTGCTTCCCTAACTGGTGCTAACTGGAAGTTAACAAACACCACTCTGTTACCTTAATTAGTTGATTTAAACCCTATCAGGATGCATCATTACCTGAAACTAATAAGAGGTTAATCAGTTACATACTAGTTCGGGAGGATCCAGTGTTGGGCTGGAACAACCAGACCCATAATGCAGTTCAAGCTAACTACTTTATTATGTTCTTTCTATAATACAGGAATCTCCCCAGTCTGGCAGCTCTCACTTGAGAATAATTTAGATGAAGCTCCAAGGAATTCAGGGAGGTGGGTCTGATTCTGGACCTTTTACAGTTGCATAGTGATTCTGGACTAGTTCCATTCTTAATCCTTTCTCCCTGCGAGGCTGGATAGTTTCCAACACTAAGTATTTTTTTCTCTGCCCATTGCTCCTCCCTCTTTTATCTGATCTTTCCTTAGGCAGCATTCCTCCCCCCCCCCCGCATCTTTTAAAGTCATCCTCAGATTTCACTACATAATGGCTCTAGCACATTACTGTGAGTGAAAAACCCAATCTGACTGATACTAGAAAAAATAGTTTCGTATACATATAGCTTTTATTTTATTTATTTATTTGTTTGTTTGGGCTCCCAGTAGGTCCAGAGGTATTCTTTCAAACTTTGCAAAATAAAGCTATATCTGAAACCTGCCTAACAAAGAAACGAATAAACAAAAACAAAGAAAGACTAGAGTTTTGGAAAGCAGTATAGGAAATCAGACAAGATAACTTGGAAGCAGTCTCACCTGTTTGCCTTTCAGTAAAAGGATATTTTGATAGATACACCTATCATTTCTGAAATTTTTGAATCTATGATCCTACATTCACAAAGTAGGCAATTTGTTAAAGCCCCTTATTTCAAAGGCTGTAACTGAATTAGGTTTAAAAAAAACCCTGTTTTTCTTTGTTCCTTTGTCTTTCATAAACTCTAAGTGAAAAGCAAAGTTAGCCTTGTTGCCATTAAAAAAATATCAAATCCATGTTAAGGTAATATTTTAATTAGGCTAACCAATAGGCTAAGAGTTAGGTACACAAAACAAGAAATGAACAGGAATATTGCTAACTAAAAGCTTAAATCGTTCAGCTTATTATAATTTTATAATTTTAATTATAATTTTAATTGCATTTTAATTACAATTTAAAGATGCAATATTAGAGGGCTAGTAGGCACTCCTGTTACGTTTCACTCCAGAAATGTAAATTTCTGAGCCAATGAATACATTTGAAAAAGTTCTGTGACAACTTAACCTTGTTGTCGAGGTTGAGCCTATCCATTCACCAAGTAACTATTGTTTAAAATATATATCCTATATTTCTTCCAAGAGCATAAGGAGATATTTATAACATTTATTATACTATTTTTTCACAAGGCAATCTTGATAGTGGCTTCAAACAAAAAATTGAGGATCCATTTTCTGAAGCAGCGTTCAATTTTATGGGGAATTTTGGGTCAGTAAAAATGAGAGGAGGGGAGGGGAGGGGAGGGGAGGGGAGAGGAGAGGAGAGGAGAGGAGAGGAGAGG
>JANHJO010010257.1:164544-178654 GCA_032468235.1 Pseudoxyrhopus heterurus
AAGAGAAGAGAAGAGAAGAGAAGAGAAGAGAAGAGAAGAGAAGAGAAGAGAAGAGAAGAGAAGAGAAAACAATAGCATAACTCCCTGAGTCTATGCTTAAACTTGGTTGCCCAAAAGTTATGTGTTATAGTTTTCCAAAACTACTGTGCACAAATAGATTTTTTTTAAAAATCCACACTTATATAACTTATTAGCTACTTGAAATACCTTGCAAATACATTGAAAGGAATGATTCCACCTTCTTTTTCCCCATGATTCACTTTAGGTCATTTTAAAATGTTCTATACTTCCAGATATGTCAGATTGGAAACCCCAGAAATTCCAGTCTATGCCGGCATACTAGCTGGAAAAGATGAAACTTGTAATCTAACATATTTGGAGGGTGCTATTTTGGACAAAATGGTTTGCATTACATAGTTAGGGAGGGGGCCGAATGGTTCTTGCTTCTCATTGTGAAGTTAATAACATTTTGCAGTTCCTCTTAAATAAAATCCAGCCTATGCTAGATCAATAAGAATGATGCCTATTTCCCTAATGGCAGCCGATTGCCATTTGCTATTCAAATCAGACTAGATAAATTACAGTACATGTCAAGGAACAGGCCAGTGAATTAAGACAGGCCTCCTGAGGACCAGCGATATTATTAATCTTTTAAGACACTATCATATTTCTTCTTGACAGTGTGCGTAGAGGCACAGACATGCTGCATCCAGATTGAAATATCAGCTGCTGCTAAAATCAATAGCTTTAGAAACAATAATTCTCTGGCTGCAATGCCCTCAGTAAGCAATGTTCAGGTCTGTTCTACATTCCATCTCCAAATTAACATATTCATCAAAAAAAAAAAATAAGCCCAAAGATGTAAATCCAAATGTCAGTCGTTGAGAAGCTGTAATGCTCTGACAATACTGTCCCAATGCTAATTCTGTACATGGAAGCAATTCCAAGAATCATTGCACGATTCTCAGTGTCCACCTAGAACATTTTATAATCCTGATACACTCTCAATTAACACAATATTTGGACACACACCCAAGCTCCTGCTAGTACAAGAAAGATGATTACATGAACCCCAGATACAGTGTTAGTGAAGCAGAATGTGAGACAGGGAAACCATCAGATTAAAAATTGCCTTCCATATTGGCAACAGTGAAGAATATTTCAAATTATGGTAGCATTTGTGCAATCAGGCAGTCAAAGTTGCTAGGTTTACGTTTTGTTTTTTGTTTTTTTGAAATCTTCAAAGAGGTTTTGTGTTACCTTAGGAACTAAAAATATAGTGTATCTTTAATAAACTGCATGTCACTTGAAAATTTTACACCTGGTGATAATAAAAACAAAGGTTTAGAGACTGCAATGAGGGCTCATTTGTGTATTGCTTAATTGTTGGTCTCCAAATATTCATAAATATTGTTTTCTATATATTCTTCTATTTGTCAATTTTGGATAGTAATAAGAAAATCAAATAATCTGGGAACTAGAATAGCTAACTAATAAGAAAAGATTATGATGGTTTGGATGTTTAGCTTAATAAAAAGGAAATATATTACTGATGTATAGACTGAACCATAGATGACATACAAAGTGGTGAAGATACAAAAAGAATAAAGCTTTTTCCCATCTCTCACAGGTAGAAAAGCTTAGAGTTTCTGATCATCAAACTCATCACTAAATTCTCTAGTGATCTTAGGGGAATAGGGGGAAAAAGCCTAACTCCATGACTATTGTATTTCTAATTGTACATTACATAAAAATTTCTTTTTTCTACATGTCTTGAACTTGTCCAATGTATAAAGCCTTCACATCTCAGATTTTCTGTATCTGGTTACTATGAATGTGCAGTAAAAATAAAATTTAATATTTCACTGTATTCTATGCTGGTTGGATCTTGCTTTGATGGAACTGGTTCAAAAACACGCAATGAGTATGATCAAAAGATTAAAAGCTAAATATTATGACTGAAGAGTAAGAGAAACAGGGACTTTCGTCCTTGGGAAAATGCTCCTGAAAAAAGCTATAGCACCTTGCTTACAATACCTGAAAGTTTGTAATGTAAAGAAAGCCATGCATATAGTACTATTAGAGGCATCCCCAACTTAAATTTTATTGACTTATCAACACTGCTTTGGAAAAGGTGTTTTAGGGCTAGTAAAACATTTCTGGCTGTCATAAATTGTTGTGCCCCTTCCTGTCTCAGATGTTTGGCACCTGGCTTGCCTTTATGATGGTTGCTATATTCTGGTGATGTAAACATGATTTGTTTTTTGTTTCTTACTTGTTTCTGACAAAAACGGCTATTCAGAAGAATAGGTTTGTTTAACAAATACACTATTCATTTAACAGCCATATTATTTGCTTAATAACTATGATGATTTGCTTAATAACATCTGTGGAAAATCTCAGAAAACCCCTTGTTCAATCATGTGGATGCCTCGACTTACGACCACAACTTATGATCAGATTTCCGATCCTAATTGTGGTTGACAGTTGAGGGCTACCTGTATCTCAGAATGGAGGATATGAAATAATGATTAAGCTACAGTATGATTGATTCAAGATTAGTGTTAGGAAAGATGCTAACAATATTCCATATTTTCTATAGAGATGGTAGAATTCCTTTTAACAATAGCACTCTAGCAGTGGCTCAAAAGTATTCCTATATTTGGATATTAATTTATTTTTTTATTAATTAGGGGACCGGACTCAAGGGACTGAATGTTCTCTTCCAATTCCAAGGAGTTTGCTCGCCCACTATTCAAAAATATTTGTCACTTATTTTTAACAGGGCATATAGCTTTTGACGTCCACGTAAAAGTTAGCAATGAAATTTATTACTGAAAGAATAGTTAAAACATAATTTTAAGACTAGACTATTTTACTAGAAAACTGGGTAACCAAAAAATAAAAAACAAAACAGTAAAGTAATTCAACAACTTCTCTGGAACTGTTTTATTTTTTATTTTTTGATTACCCAGTTTTCTAGAATTCCGATTCAATAATTTTGAATGCCTTACAGAAATCTCAATTCAGTATTAAAAGATAAAACATGAAAACATTAAACAAATGAAAAATACATCCATGTTCATGCTAGAAAAAAAGGAGTTATTCTCTATTTCACAGGGAGAAGGCAGAATAGGGAGGCATCACCAATTTTTCTGAGTGTAGAAAACCAAAGTGAATCTTTTCCATTTTGGAACTACTAGCCCAGCAGTTCATTTATCAAATATATAAGTTCTAATCCATAAAGGTGACAAAGTCCATTTTCAGTTGCACATGGAAGCCAACTGGCAATCACACATATTACAATATAAGATACTATAGGTACTTTATACCAGATGAAGCTTCATACCTATAGTATGATATTCAACAGCAGCCCCTAGCTGAAATGGTGAAGCTGACACACATGTCAAAGATGACATTACCCAATATTTTGGTGATATGGCTGTATTCACCAATACCCAATGACAAATGTTCTTGTTCAGAATGGCCTAGATTACGGGTGGGGGTGGGTGGAGACAGATAACTGTTTTTCTTTTGTTCAGGACAGGTATATATGACAAGCCAGAGAATTATACACTTTTCAACATTTTAATAGCCAAGTGCAAAAAGTTTGTCATCAAACATGAAACAACAAGGAGATAGTAATTTTTGACAGATGCTTTGGATACAGAATAGTGTGCAGCTGAAACAGACATGTAGTCATACAAAGACTTTTCAAGAAAGAATACAAACCATCTTTTTTGTAATGTGGTGACCAAACCTGGATGCAGTATTCCAGGTGTGGCCTTACTAAGGTTTTATAAAGTGGTACTAATACTTCACATGATTTTGATTCTATGCCTCTTATACAACCAAGGATTGTATTAACTTTTTTTGGCGGCAGTTGCACACTGCTGGCTCATATTTAAGTAATCATCCACTAGATTTCTAAGGTCCCTCTCACAATTATTGTTTTTGAGTCAGATTTTCACCTAATCTGTACTCATACCTTCATTTTTTCCTGCCTAAGTGTAAAACATTGCCTTTCTCCACATTAAATTTCAGTTTGTTGGATAGGGCCCATTGTTCAAGTCTGCCAACATCCTTTTGGATCCTGACCTTGTCTTCCGGGGTGTTGGCTATTCCTGATAGCATAGTGTCTGCAAATTTGGTGAATTCCCCTTGTATTCCCTCATCTAAGTCATTTATGAAGATATTAAAAAGTGCTGGGTCTAAAATGGAAACTTGTGGTACCCTACTACTTATTTCTCTCCATGTAGATATAGCATCATTAAGGACGACTCATTGAGTACAGTTTGTTAGCCAATTACAAATCCATCTGGTGGTGATGCTGTCTATCTCACATTTTTCTAGCTTACCAAGAAGTAGGTTGTGGTCTACTTTGTCAAAAAATTAAAGAAGATTGGTTGGCATGATCTGTTTTTAACAAACCCATGCTTGCTTTTAGTTATAACTTTATCACAGACCTGTTTTTTTATTATCTTTTCTAGTATCTTTTCCGGTATTGATATTATACTGATTGGTCTGTAGTTTCTGGGTCTGTTCCCCCCCCCTTTTTTTGAAGATGGGAACCACATCAACTCTTTTCCAAACATCAGATAATTCCCCAGTGTTCCAGGATTTTTGAAAGATATGGTACACTTTTTGAAAGATATCGTACAATTGGATATTATACATGTATTTAAAAATTTAAACTGTTCCCACATTATTTTGTAGAATAAGGCCTCTGTTGTCACTATCTATCTACCAACTCCAACCAATTAACTGTAGCAGTCAATAGTCTCCCAGCCATTCTTCTCTAAAAGCAGTCAGGTAGCTTTAAACAAGATCAATAGATCACAATCCATGAATGTGGTAAATACAGAGAAGTACTATTATTTGTGCCTTACTCTTACTGTCATGACATAGGATCAGAGTTGAATTCTTACATATGTTTTGACTTATTTGCTGTTTGTAGGGCACCCTTATCAATGTGAGGTATATGGTCCAACACGTGAACAAACTTAACTATAGTTTCGACTGGGAAACTGAGCATGTTAGACCAAGCCAAGTCCAAAAACATTAGAGAATTCCTAGAAGTCTGGCACTCAGACAAATTGGCCATTAATGGGCATATAGAGATAAACATCTACATACCATTCAAAAGAGACAATCAAAAAGCCAAAAAGGAAAAAAAAAGATTAAAACACCTCCTAAACAGAGATTAACACCAAGATTAACACTAGATCAACTATCAGGAAGCAAACAATATCCCAGTGAAGGAACTTCCAAACAAGCTTACAATAAACAACAGCTCAATCAAAGAACCACCAAGAACTACCACAAATACAGACAGGGCAAATCACAAGTATGTAAAATGAGAGTAAAGCCCACTCCCTACTAACATTGATGGTGCTACCTATTTTGATAATGAAATGTCTGCAAGAAAGCAACCAAGCTCAGAGAGCACCAAGGATCCCACAGTTCAACCCTGAGCTACAAATATTCTCCTCTATCAGTACACTTATCACTCCAGGTATTTCCTACTTAATCTCCTTAATGAAATCATGAGCAGCCATGTACTGGCAAAGAATGACAGGATGCTCAAGTACAATTTCTTTAACAGTCACACATGCTTCTGTGTTCCAAAGCTTGCTCAGCCCTAATAGGATTACTTGCCATTGTCTCATAAAACTCCCCAAATGTCTTCTTAGAACTAAATAGCTTTATCAGGAATCTGGAATAAATTGATCAAATGACTCCATATCCCTGCACATATGATAGCATTGAAGCACTTCAAATAAATCAGAGAACAGGTAGCCACACAACAAAAGAAAATAATACCCTGTCCCTCAGATTATGTCTCAGCTCTCCAAAACAAAAACAAAATCTAATGTACAGCCTTTGATATGGTTTAGGTCCATAGCAATTTGGAATATGGTTATCATAGTAGCCATAATTTTCCAAGTTGCCTAAGACTCTTCATCAAAGAACAAAAGACTGAAGACCTTCAGAAATAAAAGCCTTGTACAAATAAATCACTAACTTGGTTTTGAGGTTCTGTAGGTTAAATAAGGATGAAGCTCCCCAATAAGGACCATTGCTGTATCTCTAGCTTCTCCCTTGAGCTTAACCACTCAAGCAAGTCCTAACATCTAGTTATCTTCATGACAGCACTTCTAGTAATTTGACAAACTTTCCAGATCACTTTATCCACTGCTTTCAGGTTGCAGCTGGTTCAAAACACAAAATCCAGGCAGGCATGGTTTAGAGAAGGGACAGTGTCCCTTATCCTTTCAAGCCAAGTCTGCCTTTTCATCTATAATTAAATCACAGACAAGGATAGATTTAATATAAGCAGAACTGTAAATCTGCAGATATTTAAAAGAAATAGCTACACTTAGGTTGTAGGGTAAAATAAGGCCAGAACAGAGGTGCTATTCAGCCAGTTCCGATAGGTTCCGGAGAACCGGTAACGATAATTCGGAGAACCGGCAAATACCACCTCTGATTAGCTGATCGCATAGCCACGCCCACCAAGCCACACCCACAGAATCGGTAGTAAAAAAAATTAAATCCCACTACTGGGCCAGAAGAGAGGATCAGCCTCAAAGTTATCATCTACAAATTTCTGATCTAGCAACCAAACTTCTAAGAACCCTAGATAAATGCCCAAGTATGCGAGACATGTAATTCAGCAATGTATGCACCCAGATGTTCACCATTCCAAAGCTTCAGATAGGAATGATACTGTGCACAGTAGTAGTAGTAATAACAACAACAAAACCCAAATCAATTCACTGCAGGAAAAAAGCCTTTTCCTTGAAGATTATGGAGAAGAAAGGAATGTGTAACTAGCCTTGGGAAGCGGTAAGGAAGCAATAAACCATTAAAGCAGAAGAAAAGACAACTAATTCCGGAAAAGTGGAAACTACTTAGATAACTACTTCCTTTTCTTGACAGTTTCTACATTGAAGTCCTGACATGGACTACAAACTAGCATGCTGGTCTAGTGCAAACTGATGGAGTGTTTTTATTGTTGTTTTTGTTGTTGTTTTAGTTTCTAGACTAGGACTGAGAAACAGAAACTGACTCAAAGTTATCCAGCTGGTTTCTGTGCCAAAAGAGAAGTAGTGTTTGGTTATTATTAATCCTAGTCCAGCATTTTACTCACTATTATGCCGACTCAAGGTGTTTTAAAAATTGTTATTAATTTTTAAGTGAATTTTATCTAATGTCTTTGATAACAAATACAGAGATATTTCTTTGAAGATTTAAATAATCCAGTATTCCGTGTCCTATGTCCCCAGACTGAAAATTTATATCAAAATCTAAGCTTAGAATATAGATGCAATATGTTACTAAAGTTCTTAGATATTTCATTAAGTTAATTAAAGACAAAATCAATGGATCAAATATGTATGCTGGTTTTGCATTTCACTCTGGAAGACTAGATTATGCAGTGTCTATCACATAATACAATGAGTGTGAATGGCATCCTTCCAACCACTTATAAATAGAAAAAAAATCTTGTTTCTTTAGAAGCAGAAGTCTGTAAGCTACATATTTACTTAGACAGTAAAGGTAGCTTCACTATTAAATGTTCAAACATGATTAACATGGTTGCCCTGGCTATTATCAATAGACGGCAGTTACTTTAAAAAAACTGAAGATTGAAAAAGATTTGCTCTTTATGCTCTTCATCTACATCTGTTAGACTGCAGACACTTAAAATAAAGAAAGGTGTGTTTTCCTTTTCATATAATCCCAGCAAAAGCTTAATATTTGAATATTTGAGAATGTTTCTATAAAAAAGCAATACAACATATATAAAAATATTTTTCTAGATTTAAAATCTTTTCCATTTGATAATGAAAAACACATATTTCCCTTATACAATGAAAGAGCTACAGATTATACAGTTAAGAAATATTTTCCAAGCTGTAAAAGTTTCTATATTAAGAGTTGCTTATAAGGCTCTCTAACAGATTGTAGAGTTCACATCGTAGTAATGTTTGCCTTTTTGCCTACCATCTTTGGAGATTATCACAAAACTTACAAACCAGTCAACACTGTAACAAGTTAATTTATTTTGCAAAAGAGCAATTTTTAAAAGAATAAATACAAAGGCTGTTGATAGTCATTTCATTCATAGGAATTATAATATACAAATGGATTTTTTTCCTCCTGTGCAATGGCCACCCAAAGTCTTAATCTGAATATTTCTTAGTAATGGATAACAAGAATAATATAGAGAATCAGAGATGAAAAAGAAGAGCAGAATAAAAGCATTATTATTCTTAGGCCCCTTCCATATGGCTGTTGATTTTATCATTTGCTCAACTGTTGGGAGCATTTTGCTTCTGCTATCTCAAACTCCCTGATACCTTCACCCAACCCCTTTGAGCAACTCTGTGCATGGCTGGGCTGGACAAACAGAGGCAATACTAAGAAGCAGACACAGATCTACAGTGATGACATTGAGATCCCATTTGGACTGGAAAAGTGTGGCCAGATGGTAGTTAAGAGAGGGAAGGTAGTTAAGACTGATGGAGTGAAACTTCCAGTGGGTCACAAAGTAGACATATAGACTAGCTCAGTGATGTTGAACCTATGGCACATGTGCCCAAAGTGGCACACGAAACCATGTTGCGCAGCACGCCAGCCATCACCCAGACCAGCTCCACTGCACATGCGTGCGCGACCCCCGGGTTTCTAGTCCAAAATCCCCCTGAAAAACAGCTCTTTTTCGGGCTAGAAATCCCGAGGGTCACGTGCGCATGCGTGGGGCCCCCCTGTGCATGCATGGGGGCACGTACACATGCACTCCCCCATGTATGCGCATGCGACCCCCGGGAAAAAAGAGCCGAAAGACAGCTGTTTTTCAGCTCTTTTTTCCCTAGAAATCCCGGGGGTTGCACGCACATGCATTGGGGAGCACGGGTTGCATTGTGGATGGGGGCACGTGGGAGCGTACGTGCGCAAGCGATCTGGCACGTGAACCGAAAAAGGTTCGACATCACTGGACTAGCTACAACTACCTTGACTACTGCAGTAATAACTACTGCAGAGAACGCACAGGTCAAGAGTGCAGATCAACAATGAGACCATTGAAACAGTAAAGGAATTAATCTCCCTGGGCTCTAAAATTGACCAAAGTATTAACTTAGATCAGAAAGTGTATAGCATAATTGCTATTTATGGTGCGAAATGTGGACTCAGAAAAAGGCAGATTAGGAGAAGGTTGGGTGCCTTTGAACTGTGGTGCTGGAGATGACTATTACGCATCCCATGGACTGCAAAAATTATAAACAAAAAGTCCTCGACTGAGCCTCACCAAAAAAATCAGTGGAAGCCAAGATCGCCAAACAAGGCTATCATACTTTGATCATGTCCCGAGAGCTGACTCACTTGAAAAGTCAATTCATGCTGGGACTGATTAGCTAGAAAAAGGAGAAAGGCCACCCAAGTACCCACTGGCTGGACACTATAAAGGATGAACATGACGGATCTGAAAGAGGCAATAAGAGACAGAGGGGCATAGAGTGCTGATCCATAGAATGGCTGAGAGTTGGCTGACGATGACATCAACAATTACCTTGATATCCTATTGTCACATGGGAATCACAATAAGGAGGCAAGACAGCTACATCCAAAGCTCAATGGGAAGAACAAGATTACGCAACCTTGCCAGTCATCAAATTCCTTGTTGTGTGTCAGAATTAAAGTTAGGGGCTGTTACAAAAACACCCTTCCAAAAGAACAAAATATATTTAAGTCAGGATTGAACTGCGGAGTCCTTAGTGCCTTCTGAGCTTGATTGTTTGCTTGCAAACATTTCATTACCTGATTAGGTAACATCATCTGGCAAGAGAAGGCAGAAGTAGTTCATCTCTCACTGGTCTTCTTGACTTCTCAGCAGCCTTCAATCCATTGACCATGATATCCTGGTCTGGCTCCTTTCTCCAAGAATGATCCCAATTGGCACTGATAGGGAATGAGAGATCCAGCTCATAGCTCCTCTTTTGTGGTGTGCTGCTGGGCTTGGTAATACCTCCATTCCTTTTTAACATCTACATGAAGCCACTGAATGATTGAACTTCATCCTGGGTGACCCAGGTGTTGCTGTTACTTACTTAGAGACTATGGGGGTCTGGATAACAGATAAAAGACCAAGTGGCTATGGGTTACATGGGGCTTTAGGATCTGAGAGTTTAACATTTTTAATTCTAGATGGGATTGCATTGCCCCAGACAGAGCCATCGTGCAATCTGGGGGTTCTCCTCCAAGGGCAATTCCTGCTTGAAGAGCAGGTGGCAGTTGTGGATAAGAGAACTTTTTCATATCTTCATGTTCTGTGCCAGTTGCTTTATTTCTTAGCAAGAGCCCTCAGGTTATCCAGGCCCAGGTCAGCATTTAGATTATTACGATGCACTCTACACAGAGCTACCCTTGAAAAGTATCTGCAAATATAGCTGCCTCAGAATGAGGCTGCATGGACATCTCTGAGGATCCCTAGGGTAGCCCATATAACATCTTGAACTGCACAGGCTGCCACTTTACTTCCTGTCCAATTCAAGTTGTTGGTTATTACCTATAAAACCTTTTATTAGAATTGACCAATGAATTCTGGCTAGAAGAGCCTTTTATGCCATTGCTGCCATTCTCAAGGTGAAATCCACCTTCTTTGCCTTCCAAAGGGGTCTTAAAACCTGGCTCCACTGATTGGAGTAGAGTCTGATGGGGGTGTGCCATTTCGGAGGTGGTTGGTGGATTAAATAGAAGATCCTTCCTCCACCCATTTGTATACTCTCCCCTTAGTTAATTTTCAAGTTAAATATACTATAATAAACAAACAAACAAATAAATATATAAAGTTTTAATAAATATGCAAACAGTATTTTGGAGCTACATGACCTTAATCTTAAAGTTTCTCAATAGAATTTAGGAAGATACTGCATCCATTCCTATATTACTATGAACATCCACCACATAAATGCTAAACACGCAGAATAGTCCATTTAGTAATTTATAGTAAAGAGCTTAATTCTGATCCTTTTCTTATATAATCTTGCATTATTCCATTGAATTGTTGCTGAGTGACATTATCTAAGGATCTGTATTCAGACAATGCAGCTAAAATAAGGAATTAAAACCATATTAATAATACTTGCTAACATTAATTATAAAATGCTCTGCCAAATGGTACATAAAATCAATAACTCGTGTATTGGATTTCGTAATATTATACTTTTTGCACCTGTTTTATTAAGCATATATGTGCTAATTGCATCTTTCCATTTCTTCACTGATTTTTAATTAATAATCCAAGTCAAGAGTAATTTTAGGAAACTCAAAATTATTTGCCATAGTAATGGAAAATAATTATAAAAAAGCAAAAGACCTGTGGTTAACAAAATACAACAGATGTCTCCAGTGCCAAATATACGGAATCTCAAAATAAGACTTCTAGTGCAACAATAAAGAACAGGCAAGAATAAAAAGTCTTATACCATCTTATTTATCCTGGGGAAGCATTACAAGGCTAACTAAAAATAATAATAAAAAACCTTAATACTATCAAGTTGCAGGCACATCTTCTGTCACTATATTTCATTTTTATTCTAAAATAAAATAGCCACTCACATAAATAACTCATTTAAGAAAGATGCATCAAAGAAGCCCAAATAATTGCAGCTAGTTCTCCACCACTACACAATGTAGACAATGCCCCAGAACACAAATATCCCCAGTGCAGTGTGGGAGAAAAAAATGGCAGGGATTGAGAACTAATCATAACTGCTTTATTTCCTCCAGCATCTCAAACATCAATTACGAACACCAAAAAAAAAAAAAATGAGTAAGAAATTCAAGGAGAGATTTCACAATGAATGAGAGTACTGAGGCTCAGAATATTATAATAAATTAAACTAAAATGAATTAGGCTTTTGTAAGAAAAATACGCAGAAACTCCTTAACCTAGTCTACATTTCTCTCGCAGGAAATATAGTTACACAAATCTAAATATACCTGGATACATAAATGTGATACATATATTAAAGTATATATCTCTCTATAGGGTAATTTTTTTTAGAAAAACATTTCAAAATAAGAATTAGTTTTAATCTTCCTTATGCTAACCTATTGATCGCAAAGCCAATATAGTTGCTGGAGAAGACTCCTGAGAAGAATGTGGACACTGCGAACATTCAAGAAAACAAACAATTAGATTATCGAACAATTAACAGTATTCTCACTTGAGGTAGACTAAAATGAGTCTATTTTGGACATTATGTGGACACCCAGCTCACTAGAGGACACACCAATGCTAGGAAAAATACAAGGAAAGAGAAAAAGAGGACAGCCAACAGCAATATAACAGTATAACAGAAAAAACAAGTTAGGGATAGATATCATGGAGAAACTCAGAAACAGTCCTAATAAAATAGGAAGTGGAGTTGCATTATATATAAAAGATCATTATAGCTCTACAAAGATGCATAAAACCAAGGATGAAAACCTCCTAAAATGCATATTGGTCAATGTAAAAGGAAAAAAGAATGACATTGCTATAGGCATATACTACATGCCACCCAACCTAGCTGAAGAAATAGATGGATTTTTTTGCTTAACCAATTAACAAATATATATAGGAAACATACCATAATAGTAATGGGAGACTTTAAATACCCTGATATCTGGAGACAAATTCTATAGAAAGTTGGAGGTCGAACAGATTCCTAACCCACCTAGAAGATAACTTTACCTTCCAAAAGGTAGAGAGGGGAACTAAGGAAAAAGCTATACTGTGCCTAATTCTTACTAAATAGAGAAAAAGTGATAGAGGGAGTTGAAATTGCCAGACTTTGGGTGAGAATGACCACATCATATTGGAATTCAATATATTGCAAACACAAGCAATAGAACATAACCCAACTAGTGTCTTAAATTTTAGAAGAGCTAATTGAGAGAGCCTAGAAAAGATTCCATGGATGAAAATCCTAAAGGAAAAAACAACTCAAGAAACATAGGGAACTCTGAAAAACATTATCATAAAAGCCCAGTCCAGGACAATACCATTGAAAAAGAAAAACAAGAAATCCAACAAGAAATCAGCACGGTTGCAAAAAGATCTCTCTGATAAACTGAAAGACAAAAAGGATAAGTATGAAAAATTGAAAGAGGCACACATAACTAAGCCAAAATAATCTGCAAACATGAAAGCAAAGGCTTAGAATGAATTAAGACTTGCAACAAAAGTCAAAGATAATTTTAAAAGTTTCTTTCAACATATAAATAACAAGAAAAAAAGTAAAGGAAACAGTCGGTCCACTAAAGAAAGAAGATGGCAAGAAAGTAACAGGCAATAGAGAAAAAGCAGAACTGTTTAATTCATTTTCTGCATCAGTCTTTATGCAAAAAGAAATTATACCCAACTTACCAAAAAACATAACCCATAAAAGACAGACTATAAAAATTAAAATAAGCAAGAAAATGCCTGACTGATCTTGACAAATTTAAATCACTGGGACCTGACGGATTACATCCCAGAGTTCTGAAGGTGATGGTAGATGTTACCTCAGAACCATTGTATCATATCTTTCAAAAATCCTGGAGTACCTAGGAACTACCTGAGGATTGGAAAGGAGCTGATGTTGTTCCCATCTTCAAAAAAATAATAATAAGTAAAACAGATACAGCAAACCACAGACCAATCAGCCTAACATCAATACCTGGAAAGATACTGGTAAAAGATAATCAAAAAACAGATCTGAAAACATCTAGAAACAAATAGTTATAACTAGAAGCTAGCATGGGTTTGTTAAAAACAGATCATACCAAACCAATCTTATTTCATTCTTTGACAAAGTAACTAAATTAGTAGACCAGCGAAATGCTGTGGACATAATATACTTAGATTTCAGTAAGGCATTTCGACTAAGTAGACCACAACGTACTTCTTTGTAAGCTAGAAAAATGCGAGATAGAAAGCATCACCACCAGATGGATTTGCAACCGGCTAACAAACTGTACTCAACAAGTAGTGCTTAATGGTACTACATCTACATGGAGGGAAATAAGAAGTGAGATACCACAAAGTTCCAACTTAGGCATAGTACTCTTCAATATT
>JANHJO010010257.1:216461-230618 GCA_032468235.1 Pseudoxyrhopus heterurus
ACAGACAAACAGGTGATAGATAGATTTGTGTATTAGTTTATAAATATCATAGTACTCCAAAAAGTATAATATATAACTTAAAGAGCTAGTACACTGTCAATATTAATTAACAAATTTTGGGAATAAAATAATAAAATAAAAAAAGCAATTCTGAAAATTTTCTTCCTTTTTTAAAGGAGTCACTGCTTCCCCCCCCCCCTTTAAAACTGTTGACTACCCTTATAAGCAATTCACATGGAAAGTTTTAAACTGCACTTATTAACAAAAAAGTTGCAAAAGTGATGGACAGTTCATTTAACTTTACTCTCTAACTTACAGTGGATTTATCCTGTGACAGTACTGGAAGCTTAATAATCATGTAAAATTAAAATTAGGAAGATGGAAATAATTGATTCCACAGATTTAAAAAATGATCATTTCAATTTCCTGTTCACACTTCCTTCTCAGCAAAGCCTTTTCTCTATCACAGTTTCAGTTACCTTATGCTTTTGCTTAGGACAACTTTTCATTACAGTGGAAAGTATACAGTTTTTTGCTTTTTAGCAATTTAGCAGACTTTACATAAGAAAATAAGTCTTTTTGATTTTGTATATGAACTTTTTATCTAAAAATTAATTGCAATGTTAACATGGTCTAAAACTAAGAATCCATATGCAGTTAAATGTTTTTTGAGTTTATTCTAATATTTTGCATTAGTCACTACCAAGTGAATGAAATAAAGTAGAAATACCAAGGGTAGCTTACAAAATATTATGTTCAGGGAGAAGAAATAAACAATTTAAACATAGCAACAAACTATTTGGCTTATGTACAGTGAGTCAAATATATCCATGTTTTCTGAAAATCTAGATTATTGTAATTTTTACTGATAGCTGAGTGATTTGTAATTTATTTAAAAATATTATGTATTAGGAAAATACTTACCAACTGGAATTAAATTTGAAAATCATATTAACAAGAGGCAGCAATATGACATGTATGAAGAAGCTAAACTTTAGAAAGACATGCCTATGAGATTATTCTGCTATTATTTCTGGGTTATATAGAATTAGAATGGGCACACACACACACACATACTTACACACCAAATTAAAATATGTATTATGACTAAAAGATGGGGGGAGGCAGCAGAATGTACAGGATAGGAGGTGGAATTTACTATTGGTCCATCAACCACCTTGAGTGTGAAACTACACACTGGGGTCCCACGACAATTGGAAGAGCCATGTCTTCATGTCCCTAAGGAAGAACAGGAGGATGGGAGCAAAATGTTCCACCAAAGGGCAGGAGCCAAAGCAGAGAAGGCTCTTCTCCTAGATGCTGCCAGCTGGAATTCCCTGACCAATGGGTCGGCAGAATACCTCTGCTGCTGGCACAGGTGGGGCAGGCCAGTTTCATAG
Organism: Pseudoxyrhopus heterurus; assembly: GCA_032468235.1. NCBI lineage: Eukaryota > Metazoa > Chordata > Lepidosauria > Squamata > Pseudoxyrhopus > Pseudoxyrhopus heterurus. The sequence continues at coordinate 217,862 of JANHJO010010257.1, forward strand.
GGATGAAGTTTCATACTCAAGTAGCCTGTACCCCTGTCCTGTAGGGCTTAAGAATAATAACCAATGCCTTGAATTGCATGTGGAAGCAGTGCAATAGCAATAGCACTTAGACTTATATACCTTTACATACTTACAAAGTATATCCTTTACAGTACTTTTACAGCCCTCTCATAAGCAGTTTACAGAGTCAACATATTGCCCCCAACAATCTGGGTCCTCATTTTACCCAGCTTGGAAGGATGGAAGGTTGAGTCAATCTTGAGCCTGGTGAGAGTTGAACTGCCAAATTGCAGTCAGCCAGTAGTCAGCAGAAGTAGCCTGCAGTACTGCATTCTAACCACTGAGCCACCGTGGCTCAATATTACGAAACAGCGGCGTAATATGAGCCACTTTAAGAGCCCCAAAACCTGCCTGTGCCCCTGCACTCTGCACCAGTTGTAGTTTCCAGATGCTCTTCAATAGTAGCCTACATTAATATATCAATCTGCAAACCTGCTTTTTAAAATATAATTGACTAAAGTAAATAAATTTTATTTTATTTAAAGATTTATATGGCTATCTATCTTAAAATAAAACAACTGAATTACAAAAACCATAAAAATCTAAGCACAACCAAAACCAAAACCTCTATCGTTCCCTTGCAACGTCTCCCAACCCAAAGACCCTCACTATAGCCTAGCACCTGGGTAAAAAGCCAGATCTTGATGGCCTTCTGGAAGGCTAAAAGAATCACCAGCCTACCTTTTCTCATCTCTTCCCAATGAATTCACTAGGTTTTATTTCTGATAAGATATTACATACTTATTCTGCTTGGTCTTATATAGCAGAGATCCCCAACCCTTCTGACTTTGCGGACCAATGTCGGGCGGGGGGAGAGGGGATGGTTTTGTGTGAGCAGCAGGCAATTGTGCGCATGCACGCACCTCTATTGATGCAAGTGGCAGGCGCATGCACTCACCACTCATGCAAATGGAGTATGCATTCATGTATTCGTTCACTGCTTGCACAAGTGGAAATGCACATGTGCATGCTCGCCTGCCACTTCGGGCAGCATGGTTTTGAACAGCTCACTGCCTGGTAGTGGCCATGGCCTGGCAGTTGGGGAACCCTGTTATATAGAATTACTTATAAACATTGTTCATCTGGCCATTTGCAATCTGTTCAAATTCCTTACAACCATAATATAATATAAATATAATCCAATGAATCAGTTTTTCAAAGACAGACAATCTGAATTTACAGATAACATTTTCAAATATATTGGATCCCTTTTACCTCCCATCTAGGTGCAATTTTCATATTTTGTTTCTTTCAAGCAAAGATACATCTGTTACTGACGTACATAAATCCCTTTTCCAGGCCAGGTTTTTATTTGAATGTTACATTTTTCTACTTGGAATTTTGCTAACTTAGAATGACAACTTTACAACCCACCTGGACTGTTAGAAATATGTCTATTGTATTTACAGGACACATGGATATTTGTAAAGTTATCTAATACCTAGCTTATTGGGAGAATAAGTTATTGATACTGCCAGTTACAAAGTTTCTATTACTCTAATAAAGATGAACATACCAATCTGATTTTTTCCACAAATGTATGTTTTGTATTTTGATTTATTATTAAAAATATTACCAGGGCCAATTTCTTAAATTACATGCTTTGGAAATGCTACTTTATAAGAATTTGGTCCACAAATTGCATAACTAGAAAGCATCTAGAACTATAGTTCATGCATACTGGTACTGTTATTGTTGCAAAATTCGACTTCTCCCTAAATATAAAAACTGTGGAGTCTCTTGTGCTTTCTGAGTTTGGTTGTTTACTTACAAACATTTCATTACCGAACTAGGTAATATCATCAATGCTAGGTATCAATGCATGATCAATGCAGTATCATTGCATATATGTAGAATACTATATATATTTTCTTCTCATGGAACTACATATCAAGAACTCAAAATAAAGTTTCAATCCCAAATTACATCAACTGAATTATATAGAAGTATCACAAAACAGGTATTCCCACCCTCATAATAAATTTTTTATCAAAGGTTTGAAGTTATGTCAGCCTTGGGAAAAATAATTTACAACCTGTTGTCAAGTTACAATTGTCACACCACTCACATAGTCACATGATGACAATTGCGGCAATTGGCAACGGGTTTGCATTTAAAACAGTGATCATGTGATCATTATTTGTGGTCTTCCCATCTGGCTTGTGAGAAGCTAAGTCAAAGGGAGATTTGCTTAATAACCAGTGCATTTCCTTAAAGACTATCGTAAAAATGGATCTAGTTACTTGATGATTTGTTTTATAACTGCACCAACTTACAGGACAATTTTTTAGGGTCCTTTTCTTTTTAAAAAGTTAAAATTCTATCCACCATGCACATTTTACCTTTCTTTTCTCATTGTTATGCCAATCCTATTCGCTGTGTTGTGGTTCACTGGCAGCATAGAAAATAAATAGACTGAATGTCAGTGAGAAAAACATCTGCTAATCAAAGAACACCATGGATCTGGCTGCAGAACTTTGTCCATCCTTTTTTGTGTATTTTCTCCACATTCCATTACATTGTAATCTGAACTGAATAATGCTGAGGGAAATGGCAAATAGAAATGTTACGAAAAGTAGCATTTTTCCTTAAGAGGTACCTAATACTAGCCTCCAGATTGCTACATTTCTGATATAGTAGAAATAGGTAGACAGCTAGAGAAATGATGAGCTTACACTGTAGCTTTCTAGTGGGACAACAACAGAATGGACAATATTAGGCTACCCAGGGACTGAAGGAGCCAAAAGTACTTAGAACAGCTTTAAATAACGAACAGGCACTATCCTTGATTCCATCCACCATTGGTCACTTGATTTTACCTTCAAAGTAATGGCTGGCAAAGCAAATAAATAATACATACCTTTCAGTTCCATTGGATGCAATCGGCTAAAGGGGAAAACATTACTTTAATATTGGTACAAATAAGGACAATCAAAGTGCTGTCAAATTTCACAGCAAATTGCCTGGAAACATTTATGGTTTGCCTGAAGCCAAATGTAATTATAACTCAAACAACTGCTATTTCTCGGAGTTGCAAGCAGGAATTTTAAAAAAAGGAAATACAATGATCCACTGAAGTGGACTGAACAGTACACAATAGAAGCAATTGAGTCTATTAGTGCCTGTCGTTCCAAACTTAGAAGTAAAATACAAGGCAGCATTTATTTACAAATATGTACAAAATCAATAGAATAAATTGCATAAAATAAGAAAGTAAGTGTTATTTTTGTTTTTAAAAATAATATGGTGGGAAATTTCAAGAGAAGAAAGCATGTAGGGTAGATACATCCTCACAAATTTTAGTACATTATAGAATTATGTCAAAATAGTATATGGAAAAACTGCAAATTTTCTTATGATTTAGTTCAAAAATTAGTTCAAATTATTACCAATGCAAAATTATAAATGATCAATTCAGCAGGTTTTGATTAATCTGTGAGAATGGCAGAGTGCAGGACAGAAATAATAGAGCTTCGCTGAGACACAGATTTTTGTTGTTGTTCTGGCCCTGTTTTTGGTTCTATGTGCACCCCTGAATATGCTTTGTAAAATTGCCTGCAACTGCTGACCTCAATGTCTCTAGACTAGAGACAAGATCTCTAGGATATTTAAGTGATTTAAGTATAACCATACAGAACAAAACATATTTTAGACAAAAATCTACCCATATCAGATGCCGCGATGGTTCAGCGGTTAAGATGCTGAGCTTGTCAACTAGAAACCTGACATCCTGGGGTTTGAGACCTGAGTAGGCCATGTGATGTGGTGAGCTCCCGTTACTCACCTCAGTTCCTGCCAACCTAGCAGTCCGAAAGCATGCAAATGCAGGAAGATAAGTAGGCACTGCTTTGGCTTTTTATTTTTACTACTTTTCGTATTTTCATGATGGCCACATGATAATGAAAATGTCTGTCAGACAACGCAGGCTCCCTGTGAGAACCAGAGATAAGCACCACCCCTTGCATTGGTTACGGCTAGACACAGCAACTTTTAAATCTTTTACCAATGTCAAAAAGCATCTACAGATGTGTCTCAGTTAAGAAACATGATAACAGAGTTCAGAGATAAACATAATGCAAAGCATGACAAAATAATCTCTTTGTTCTATTTACTGATCAGGGAATAAAGTGAGGTACAACTAAATTTCTTAGTTATAATTGTGTGTTCCTGATTCTTAATCATCAAGTAGCAGTAATTGCAACTTTCACATTTCTTTCCATTACACATTTTAAAGGGTGCTAAGACTATAAAAATCACTGATGTAACGTTTCCGAAAGTAAAATAAGCACGTTGTAATTCGTAGGTGGGTATATTAAATCACAAAACATAAAAATAATGATGTCATGTTTACTGGAGCAGATAATGGCATGTTACCTGCTTCCTAAAATGATTTGACAGTTCAAAAGTTATTAAATGAACATGTATAGGAATATGGAAGTTTCACATTTTGTCTACACATCTCTGCAATAGGTCATTAGCTATATAGAATGAACCTGTAAAATGGACAGACTTTGTAATGTCTTGCAATAAGCACAAAGATCTATATGTATTGTCCCGTTCTACTTGTATAAAAGCCAAAACATATATACATGGAAATACTTTCTTTCATTTAGATATACATATTATAAAGCACATTAAATATGTTATCGGGGTTTCACCTTAATGCTGAGGTTTGCATAATGACTAGATTGCTGTGGTTAGAAGATAACCTTCTTTAAAAAGGAGAATTAATGCTAAACTTAAAATTCCCTTTTATACATTTTAAAACAGAAGTTGGCAGTTATAAGCATGTAAATAGTGTTAAGTGTCTGCTGATTCATACAACTTTTACGCATACTTTCAACTTTTCTTATCACTGTAAATTTCTGAGTTTGTAATGTAATGCTAAACAAAATGAAACTAAACTTTCTTAATAATGAGATGTTCTTTATGTTAAATTTCACTGTGTCTATCTACTGAAAAGTGAGATATCGAATACAATTTGTCCATTGCCTTCTACTAACATTCTATTAGATGGAAAACCAGTAAGGATATTAAGATAAATGCTATCCTAATGCTGCTTCCCAAGACAAGACAAAGCATTGTATTAAATTTAAACATTTTTAAAATATTTTTTGTTCTTGAAAGTACTGGTACTTTAAAATCACTTTAAGAATACTGAATCTAATTGTGATTTGAGAAAAGAGACATAACATTTTCTTTTCAGTAGCGAAGTATGGAAATCTTTTCTAGCCCTCTATACATACAACCTACTACCTGCATGTAGCATATTTCCTTTAAAAAAATCCTCATGGCACAGAACTATAAAAAAAATATCCCTATTGATCATACTCTTAGGAGTTAATTTTTTACTGACCAATTTTGGATTTTTTAAAATATATCTGTCAATTGAAAACCATCAGTCTGTTCTGAACAGCTTTTAACACATTTAGATTTTTTTGTCATAAAATATTCTATTTATTTCTCAGCAGCTGGTGTCAAAAAAGTTGTTGTTTTTAAATATTACTCTTAAATAAATAAAATCTGTTTTCATAATGTGTAAAATTAGTTTTGCCTGCTGTGAGTTTGTGGCATTATGAAGTGATCAGTTCTCTCCATGAATTATTTAAAGAAAGGCTATCAAATAAACTGATGGAGGCGTAATATAATATGTATAATTTGTATAAATCTGGCACTTGTGCATGTACACAGCATAGATCCTACTTGCTCCTTTCCCACTTGCTGTTACACTGCTTGTCCCATCTATTTTTCAAAAAGTGAGGGAACATCTTCCTTTTCTATAAATGAGAACGTCACTTTTCTATTATATACAAAATGTTTCTTTGACGATATCAAATATATATTTAAATAAGTTTATTGCCTGTTCATTGTTTTTCAGATGGTCTTCAGTGACATTAAAATCTTTATTTATCCTTTGTTTTAGTTTCTGGTTTGACAGTGCCTCATACTTTTATTAAACACTATGGATTTGTTAGCAGTTCCTCTCAGAATTATCTTGTCTTTCAGGAAAAATGTAACTCTATAATCATAATTATTCTCACCACATTTTTTGAAGAACAAAGGGCTGTTGGTTTAAGGAATTTCTCTAATTTAGTAGAGAGAAATCTAGCATGTCATACCTCAAATACTTTCAAAGAAAAACAACACTGCAAAGGATTATACTGATAACAATTAAGCAGCAACAGAAAAATAAATGAATGGTCATAAATTATTGTACTTAGAAAACATTGTTTTATTTATGTATAGGATTTATATGTCCATCATATTCACAAAAAACTTTGGCCAGCATGTAACAATAAAAATAGAATTACATTAAAATAGCAACAAAATAGCAATCATACATAGCTGAGGCACATCAATATACACTATACCTCGCAGTTCTCCCATGCTATTTTATTGGAGCACAAACCCCTATAATTACTGGGACAGCCTACCCATTGTTTGTTCTTTTTGATTATTCCTTGTGTATTCTTTTTTCTTTATAAAGCAGCTTATAAAATATTCTTGAGGAATAGTGACTACAATCTGAATTCAAATTTTAGCTGTGGATAGCTAGTGCCATGTGAATGAATTATCAAACACCTGAGCCACAGTCCATAACCTGTCTTTTTTCACTGCACAATATTAGAAAAGTCAGTAATGTCATGTTACCAATAGTGATCTAAGAAGCCTTCAAATAAGATGCCTTATAATGCAGGTTAACAGAAGCTAAATATCTTTCTTTTTAGAGCAGCTGCGTCTGTTAGAATGTTTGCATGTTTATTGGAAGTTCCAGCAGAAATAATGTCTGTGCAGGTACTTGTGCACACATAGAACTTTAGAGAGATTTTTGTTTCTTTTTTTATTTTTGCACTTGTGAACAAAGCTGACCTCCCCAAATTCCTCAGGTGTTTCTTCTGGCTCTTGAGCATTATTAGTTACAATTCTATTTATAACAGAAGAAAATCCTTTGGTGAATTAATTTTAGTATTCTGTGGCAATTAAACATGTGTTCTCTTTTGCCTAATGGAAGGATGAGTATTTGATGACATACCTTGAGTTCCTTCAATAATCGCAAAACCACATGCCCATAACATATATTCATGGACAGTCTGGCCATGCATATTTTCTTGACAATTCAGTGAGTAATTAAGAAGAAAAGTACCAAGGTACATACATTTCATTCTCAAGTCTTGAAAATTTATTGATTATCTTTTTTTCCTCTACTTCATTCTATTCTACCTTATAATGATTGGAATGCTGAAAAAAATGGAAGCTGATAAATACTGGACAACATCTGGGAATTAAGGTAACTAATCCAAAGGACTAAATATTTGGAATTGTTTAGAAGATGAAAATAAACTGATAATAGACTATAGACTAAAAGCAGTTCCTTAAATATGATATCTTTCCTTCTCTGTCAACAGGACATTTACCAATATATGATTTTTCATATCAATTTTGTCTTTATAGGTCCATTTTTATTTATTATATGGTTCAGTTTGTTTTGCCACATCATTTCTAGTTTGAATGAATGAATGAATGTATGTGAAGGTGAAGATCAGGAGAGGTTTGGAGGTCCGCCTGACTGCGCCTCACACAGCTCTTTTGGCTGGCTTGGGGTGACCCTGCCCGGAGGACGGCGTTCCTGCGATTTTTCTACCTCAACGGAGAAAAAAAAACATGCCGCCAGAAAGAAAGGACCCTCCAGGAAGGCGAAACCGAATCCTGCTAGAAGATCGCAAGAAGCCATCCCGGTGGTTGGGTAAGTGAACTTTAAAATTAGGCACCACGCTACCCTTTTCCCCCCAGGGCGACGGGGGAAATGATCAGTGGGTGGCTTCCGTCTTACAGGTCTTATCGCCCCCTCCCCCCAAACGCTCACACAGACTCCCAAATCAACTCTGGCTGCGCCCTCCTCCCCTGCCAGCGAAAGGTTAAAACCTGCCTTCGATCCGCAAGCTTGACGGGGACCTGCCCTTGAAGCGTTTGCAATTCTCCATCCTCTCCTCCTCCTCCTCCTCCTATTATTATTATTATTATTATTATTATTATTATTATTATTATTATTATTATTATTATTATTATTATTATTATCAACATCATCATCCCCCACCTCCCCTCTTTTTAATAGTTCTTTTCTCTTCCTTGTTTAAGGATCGGGCTGATGCTTACCACTGTTTCTCCCCTTGACCTAGATCTATCCCAACTCCTAAGGAAACGGAAGACTTCAAGGAATTTCAGCATGCCAAATAGGCAAGAGAGCCAAGGGACCCAAAAGCCGAGACATCTTTTGTTTGCCTTGTGAAGCGGCTGGGAAGAATGACCCGTGGCGCGAAAAAACAGCCGGGACCAGAAGACACCAGCCGGCTTCACGCGTTCGGTCTTTTCACCTCTTTCCAAGCGGGTGAGTGTCGGATCGGTTCTTTTTTCTTTCTTTCTTTTTTTAGTCCTGCTTTCCAGAATTTCACACAGTGCTAATTTATTGGTTCTTTACATCGGTAGTAAATCTCTTCTCTCCTCTTCTCTTGCTTGACACATAGAAGAAAAAAACGCATGCCTGAAGAAAACATTTTTCTAAATTCTGTTGTTGTTTTTTTAAAGGGAAACGTGACTTTCAACTCCTATTCGGTCAAATTTGTTTAGATAAATGTATTGAAGAAATCTGGATTTGATCAAAATAAGCACTTTCAGGCCAGTTTAATGCATTGGCCAAGACGTTGTGGTAACAAATTGGGGGGGGGGGGGAGTGGATTCTATATAGAGAATCCTTCTTGTAATAACGGTTGCACATTTATATTTCTCCTTTTGTCATTTTAACGAATTTTGCACTGCTCAGCACTCAAAATACTATAGAACCTCCCTTTTGTCTTCAGAAGTATTAGAATGCAAAAAGAAAAGGAACCCATATTTTGAGATATGTACATGTTTTGAGGACTGAATAATTGTTCTAAAATCCTTTGAAATGCCTCTGATTTCAGACTTCGGAGTTCACTTACTTAAAAAAATCTAAGCAAATGCAGGAAAGGTGGAGAAAGGTACAATCTTATTTTAAGAATAGCAAAGTAGCCAGCAAATCAACAGAATTTTGGTTTTTTTTTTAAATGTATGTTTTAACCAGCAAAAAGTCAGTTGAGGTCGCATTCTTGTTCATGCTTACCTGAGTAGGTATACTTAATGAGGGAACAGAAGCGTTCCATTGATTAGATAGCAACCTGTATTTTCTTTAGCAAAATCCCTTGGTTTTAGTAGAAAATATTTCATAGTAAAGGCACCAAATTAATTACTGGAAAGTTCCAGGGGCTGATATGCTACTTGTTCTAATATACCCTGAACTCCGTTGCTTGGATTTGACTTTTGAATAGTGAATGCATTAGTAGTTTTTCCGCGTGTAGATGTATCTATGGTTTAAGGTGAGTTCTCTGAAATATATTATTTCTACTTGGGACTGGGGCTTAGATTGCAACCCAGCATATATTTTCAAGGGAATGAAGATTATTCTAAAAGACTGAAGACTATTTGTGGTCTTTCAATATTATTCAGGATTATATTGAAAGAGATAAAAGTCATGGTACAGTCAAAGGAAGGACTATACTTGGATAATACTTCACAACCCACAATGCATCTACATTTACAATCATGCCTGGCTACAAAAAAAAATCAAAATGCCAAACAATGATTATCCTATATATGTGGTTTATTTTTTTGTTATTAATCGCTGCTATCCTCGGTCCCCCAGTTAGTCAGTACGGGGAATAAGGAAAAAGCCAAGCTAGCTGTACTGTGCCCCACAAATTGTTGTACATAGTTGTTGTTGTTTTTAAATTCCCCTGCTCTTGCAATTTGAAATCTCAGGAAAATAATTAATTGTTAATATCCCAATTTGAGTAGCTCAAATGCAGTAAAGATAACACGTCTGCTGAATGCAATCAGAGCCAGCGGTAATGAGGTGGTGAGAGATTCGCCGGCCCTTGCAGGGAATAGAAAGAGGCCGAACCTTTAGCGTGGAAAAAAAAAATCTCTAGAAAGGGTGGAAGAAATAAACGCTCGGGTTTTTTTTTTCTTTGCTCCTTTATTCTCTCTCCGCGTCTAAGGTAACTGTTATTCCCTCCGTTTTACAATAACAACCCTCTGCACTGCTTCTTAGAATGAACAGCAGCCTGCCGTGATTCGCAGGTTTATCTCTTCGGCGAGCCGCCGTCCTCCGTGCATTCGCCTGGAAACAGACGTGGTTGAACTCGATGGGCTTGCTTTCTAAGGAGCGCTGCGCCGCCTCGCAGTGCGCGCGTGTGTTCCCGCCGACGGCGCTGCCGTTTTATAAATTGCAAGACGAGGGCGCTCTTGTCAAGCGCAAGAGACCACGGCTCCGTTTCTCCCCCTCCTCGCCCCTTCCTGGTATTTCCTAAAATCCAAGCAGTAAAGCTCAATTTTTGAGGTTCAGACAATTTGAGTAGTGTAGAGACATGAATATATAAAATTCCTTTCTCCCTCATTTTTTTACGTTTAGGCGTTGCGCGTTGCAGATTTACCAGCGCTTCCTTTTCGGGGCCCAAAATCTAGTCACAGGTCCCCCCCCCCCAACCAAGATGCTTCCCACAGGAAAATTCAATGGGTTGCCCCAGAAGTAATCTTTCTTAGGAGAAACCCATTGGCAGGAATGGCACAAGTTAGACAGGCGTCATTGTCAGGGGCTTATCTTTAAGCAGGACGTCGCCTGGATCCAACCCCCGTTCTCGGGAGTCAGACCCATAGAACGCCTGGTCTCCCCGGAGATCCCTCCGTAAGACGGTGCCGACTTCCGCGCCCTCCCACAGCAAAGACGACCTTAAAAAGCGTGGTGGGAGGTTTGTGTTGCGTTGCCATGGCAGCAACGGGAGAACAGGTTGCATAAACTCAGGCGCCGCTACTGCCCAGCTTCCGGCAGGCCGAAACGCGGACAATAATGGAAGGCAGGCCCGAGGGAGCAGGGCACAAGCTTCCAGAAGGGCAGAGAAACGGAAAGAAGGAAAGAAATTAATAATAAAACGGAGTGGTTAGCATATAAGGCGGGGACCCAAAGGATGCAGCCAAGTCACGTCAACCCTCTTCCTGTCACCCTAACGCCCTTTCGCTAACTCAGCAGGAGTTTGGAAAGCTGTTTGAAATTCCATCTCTTCCTCTCTTTATAAATTTGGCTGATGACAAATACATTTTCAGCTCAGTTATTAGGATGTTTCACTTGCTCCAGGGAATCTCAGCTTTTGAGAGTTATCACCTGATAGGTAGCAATCTCTCACTTCCACACGAATTCCATCAATCAAATAGTCAAGCAATCCATAGTCGTTCGAATGCTTGGGCAGGATGATGCCCTTTGCTCGGAAAGGTAACAGGGAGGCTTAGATTAGGGAACCGAGGCAAAGGGAATTTTTTTTCTTTCTCTTTCTTTCTTTCTTTCTTTCTTTCTTTCTTTCTTTCTTTCTTTCTTTCTTTCTTTCTTTCTTTCTTTCTTTCTCTTTCTTTTTCTTTCTTTCTTTTTCTGTCTTTCTTCCTCTCTGTCTTTTTTCCTTTCTCTCCCTTTCTTCCTTTCTCTCCCTTTTTCTCTTTCTCTCTCTCCTTTTCTCTCCTCTCTCTTTTTCTCTTTCTCCTTTCTCTTTTTCTTTATCTCTTTCTCTTCTTCCTTCCTTCCTAGTTCAATGTTAAACTAAGTTATAATGCTTAATTTAAATATGTTAGCATCTCTGTCTCCCCCACTCCCTCTCTCCCTCTTTCTCTCTCTCTCTGTATAGTTCAATAGATTAACTAATCCAGTATTTTTCCGCCAAATGAAATTGATTCCTTGAATCTACTGAGAATTTGATAGATTTAAATAAATAGGGTCTTGGATGATGGGAAGGGAAAAACATTACTTGCCTCACTTTGTTGGCCTCTTCCCTTCTTTCCGATCTGTGCTGAGAGCAAAGAGAAAAAAAGCCTCCAGTGCTTCTCTCAACTTTTTCAGAATTCAATGTTTTTCTGGAATTCGGGATAAGGTGTAGGCAAAAAGGGCCCCAAGGTGCCATTTGAGTGATCATTCAAGTCAGTTTCCATCGTGAAATTTGTACGAAATACAATGCTGGGAGGAGGAGATAATTAGCAATGTTTTGGACGAAGAAGTAACAAAGTGGAGTTTTTGAAAAGTAGGAAATTATGTTACCCCTTCTCTCTTTTCCAGCATTACAGCATTGGGGACAAAGATCAAAACAATCTTTCTTTAAAGTTAGCTGTACTTACTTTATTTAAAGGTAGATCGAACGGGTAGGGTTGCACGTGGGGGAGGAAATGAGAATCGAAACGGGGAAAGGGAATGGGGAAAAAAAAACACCCCGTTTGGCCTTAAATGGGACTGGTTAGGGTTGCTTAAAGTAGCGTCCTCGATGGATACTGTAAGGAAAGGGCTAGATGGGGAAGAAGGAAACTAGTTTCCACCAAAAATCAGTATGTCTTTCCCATCGCATAATTTAGGGTTTGGGTATGGAAGAAAAAGAGAAAGCTTATTATAAACGGCCGCATCTTTTTCCAAGATGTATTTCCTGCAAAAGGCTTTCAAAAAAATATTTTCGATTTATCCCACGTTGTTTCTTTTAGTGCGACAGAAATTCGCCTGTTGTGGGGACGGGAGGGAAATCTCTCTCTCTGTGTTTGCGTCTTGCGTTTGTCAGTAAACCGGATTTCCAGGCAGGTGAAAAGAAAAAGCATCTCG
>JANHJO010010258.1:8507-19986 GCA_032468235.1 Pseudoxyrhopus heterurus
CAAGACTAAATTAGAGCTGCTACTGATATATTAGGGCTTATTATGAGCACTAGTTGTATTATGTTGTTTTATTACCGATGATGCCCCTATTTTTTTCTCGATGCTTTCACTTATTTTTTTTTTCATTTTACACAATCCTCCAAAAGGACCTCTGTGTTCTGATCATCTAGCTTGCTCGTATTTGCTGAGCTGGCATCCCTGAGCTGGCATCCCTGAAATGTTGTAAGAAGCGATGCAAGAAGCTATGTCTATTTGAGAGATGGGACATTTGTTCTAGACATTAATTTGTAAGAGTTGCCAAGAAGCCGCCTGCCTGGCATCCCCATTATAGCTTTCATTTCAGCACACACTTCATCAGAAGCAATTAAGGTGGTGCTGACTATAGAATGTAATAGAAAGAAAACAGCAAGTAGTGTCAGCAGCAGGAGGAGGAGGAGGAGGAGGTGGTGGTGGAAGATCTAAGTAGAAATAGCTTATTAAGAGAAGCTGGAAAGTTCAGCTTGGTATCTCATTGCCTTGAATCAATCTGGGAAAAGTGAAACGTTCTTTGGGCTATTCTCTGTCCATTGACCAGATCTGATTTAAGAGCTAATATAATGCTATTGTGAACAAAAAAAGTACCAGAGACAGCAATGTGGTATTGATCTTCCTTCTCCTTCAAACTATAATTAGGCCTGGACTTATTGCAGCTCCCTTTTCTCATTTGTCCCTCCCTTGTCAAATTCTGAGAAATAACCGAAGTTTAATTTCCCTGCTCAAAACAGAAAAGATCTGGATGGTTTTGGGAAAGCAAATTATGTTTCTAGCTTCATAGCTGTTAGAATATGAAGATGAAATGTAGTGACCAAAAAACATAGATGATGAGTAGTTTATCTCCCAGGCTTAAAAGTACTTGATTAAATAAACCAGATAGCTTTCAATTACTGCAAAAAACGAGTAAGAGTGTGTGAGAATGGATACATAATTATGCCAAAAAAATATCATGCTGTTACTCTCCTCCACAGAACCCAAGCCCTTGATCTATAAATAACCACCTTGTTCTTATCTTTTGTTCCTGAATAGCTAAACAGATGGTGTTTTTACTTTACTGATGGTATATAAACTGTTTACAAGTCAGGACCTGCCTTATTATGTTGGCTAAGTAAAGCCTTAAAGCAGAGTCCTGAAAATCAATTAGATTGCATCTGTTGCTATTATTAAGAATATTGTAAGAGATGCCATCTGTATAACTGTACTAATGCACTCTGCTTATGTGTTCCAGATGTATTAAGGATTATAACATACAAGTGATCACAGCAAACTGAGACTATGTCAAAATGATGACACATGTATGATGGCATAATACAAACTCCACCCTTATGTTTGGCCCCTGACTTCCAATGTAAGTATAGAAGTTATGATTATGGAATCATGATACATCTGAATAAATGTATTGATCGCATTTTTCTCCATCCATACTCCTTCTTGCTTTCTTTAATGTCTTAAAATGGCAGATGGCTAACATTATAAGGAGAATTTCAAAAGTAATCATGCCTGTGCATTACTTCTTGGAAATATCAGTTGCAGGTCAAGAATTTCTAGTCCCGGATTTTAACTAATTATATAAATCAGGATAAAACCAACCAACTGAGATGGTGGGTTTGTGTTTTCAGAATTCATTTGAATTCTATTTCATGTTTGAAAATTAATTTTTAATGTCTTTTCCATCCCATTTAAGGTTTTGGAGGGATTTTCAAATAAGAAACAGTCCCAGAAAGACATAGGTAGATTTTTAAAAGAAAAGTTCAACTAAATCTATCAACTAAGAATAGAAATTGGTAATGGATTTTTGCAGGCAAGATAAACACACTTGATAGTTTTCTATTCCATGTAGTATTGTTGTTTCTGGTGATGACTGATATTGTTTTTTGAAAATGTGATGATACATGATATGGAAATGCTTATTTCTAACCATTTTCAATTTGATTAAAAACTATGTTTTTTCTCCTACTGTAGACTTCTTTGTAAATTCTGTGATGGAAACCATAGTCAATATTGAGAAAGGAAAACTACTTCCAGCACAAACTCCCAACTATGATTAAATAGATACTTATTTTAGTGCTAAACAACATGCAGCCCTCATCATCCTACCTCCAGACAAAGGCCAAACCACAGTTATCATGGATAGAGTACAATATTTACAAAAAGTAAAAGAAATAATATAAGACAAAGAAGCTAACATCCATTGAACACTAACAGAATACAAAAACTGGACAACTGGATTAAGAGAACTCTTAGTGACTTCTCTAAGAAAGACTAAATTACCAAAGAGGAACAGTGGCAGGTGAGAATCAGTAGACCTATCTGTTCATGCTCCCACAGATGTCCCAAATTACACAAGCCTGACATACCTCTCTGTCTAATTCTGTCATTACTGGGGACCCCTAAATACAGCATCACAAAAAGAATTAACAAAAAAGCTTGGGCACCTCACAAGAGGAAGCAAACACTCCATCAACTCTCCATAATAGTGCATTCAAACAGTCAGAGAGATGTGACTATAGATGAGGATGAAATCATGGTCTTGTTTGATGTCACAGCCCTGTTCATCTCCATAGATCTGGAATTAGCCAAAGAATCTATGACCATGTTGCTCCACATCACACCTAACTTTACCAAATACATGAAGACTGAAATGCAAGATTATGGATCTCATAAACCTCTGCCTAGCCATATACTTCCAATTTGATGGACAAACTTACTAACAAAGGTACACTTATGGGATCATCACTTTCAGGACTTATAGTGGAGGTCATTATCATGTGCAATGTCTAGAAGCCATAGCACTTCCACAAATACAACCCAAAATATGGATCAGATATGTAGACAACACCTTCACCATGATAAAAATAACCAATTAGAAAACACCCACAGAACCATCAACAATATTTTCAAACAAATCTCGTGTATCAGAGAAGAAGAAAACAACATCTCACTATCCTTCCTGGACATGATTACAGATATTCTTCTTTATTGGTAACATGCAACAATTCATTGAATCAAATGAAGTTTCTCACTATTCTTCAGAAACATAAACATTGTTTTGAGAACAAAATGGAAGAGGAAATGCTATAAATTCCACTAGAAAAAAGATACTATGGGTGACCAATTCAATGTTTTTTCTAACATTATGTTAGTCTATTTACCTCAATAAAAAGTATAGAATCTTTTAGCTACTGTGTACAGTTGTGTAAGATGCCTATCAAGAATATTTTATTTTATCGCCATTTCTTTCTTGTAATTATTTAGTACAAACATGTGCTTTTAATTGCCCCATGCTTGGAATGTAGTATTCTTCTAATATGGTATGTTGGTTCTAATATGGTATGGTAGTTGGCCTTTTGTATATATTGTATACATATTGTTTATATTGTGTTACAAAAATAATCTCAATTCAAATAGCTACAGATCTACACATAGCCATTCCAAAATAAACCTACATCATTATCATAACTTTCCACCCTATGTGAAAACTAATTTAAAAAGTATAGCTTTGCAGCTGAAGTAATAATATAACATGGCAAAATTTAGACCTTTTCTAAGCAAAATTCATTAAAAGGATTGCAGAGGCAGACAGATATAATTTTGTTCTGTCCTTGTTACTTCTGTATAGCCATTTATATGAACAGTGTAAGGCAATTTGAATATGGAATTTACATTCTTGAGAACTGAAGTGTGGAATGATTACTTTTTTGGCTATAACAGAAAGAGAAATTGTCCCCCACTTGTAAATATATTCTGAAATGCTTGGAAATATTTCTATATTATCATTTCAGTTACTCTTCCACAAGATATGGAGAATTTTTACAGTTTGCCTTTCTTCTGAGATGTGTATTTATGTATGTATATCCCCCCATCCTACACTCATGGAATCCTTTGTTAATGATACCTTGTTCAGCGACCTTTAAAGTTACAATGGAGCTGAGCTAGTAATACTTATGACCAGTGCCTGAACTTTTCAAGACCTATGACCCAGCAGTTCCACAGTCATTGTGACCCGGGCACTTGACCACTTGTCTGCACGGGTTGCATCATCCCGTGGTCACATGATTGCAATCTGTATTCTGCTTTTCCAGATTCCCATAAGCAGAATCAATAGGGAAGCTGGCAGGGAAGCTCACAAGATCCTCAGGTAAGTCTCTGATACCCATATGCCTTGACTTCATACTTGCACAAGTATGAAGTCTGTGGGGACTATAGGGTATCAGAGACTTACCTTGTGGGGACTATAGGGTTGCCGTCACTAAGCGATATAGTCATTTGATGTCACACTTTATGGCCCCATCACATAGCAATGGAAATTCCAGTCTCAATTGCTGTTGCAATTTGAGGACTACATGCATGCATGCATGTATGTATGTCAGATATATGAAGGTCTTGAATCAGACCTTGACTGCAAACTTAGTCCTTATCAGACTAAGTAATAGCTTCAGTGCTAAAAGGGAGTGTGATTTGCTCTCTGTTTAGGCAAAAGCTTGCCTTTTTAAGAGTTGATGAGGGTGTGGTTTTCTTGTTTCTTGCTTGATTGTTGTTAATCCTACTCACTGAGGTATAGATAGCTAGGAAGGAGTTATTCTGGTCTTTTTCTTTCCTTTTTCACTTTTTATTGTCTCTTTTCAATAGTGTGTAAAGTAAATGCTGTTTATCTCTATGTGCCTGTTGATGGCTGATTTGCCTGAGTGCCAAGCTTCCTGGAATTTCCTAGCATTTTTTTAAATTTAGCTTGGTCTAACATCTTACAGTCTTATGTGAGATATATAAATTCCACTGAAATTACATTACTATTTGTAATACATACTACCAATTTCAATTCTATCTTTTATAGATTACATTCAACATGTATGCATATGGAAGTAATTGATAGTTATATTCTAAGAATACATCTCAAATTTGGGATGCAGCCTTCTATCACCTAGGGTGAGAAAGCTCCTTTGAATGCAGTTTATCAAAATGCACTATTACCTGTATTATGTTAGGATTTAGTTTTCTTTCCTCATTCATTTTTTTTTGCAAAACAGTATTAATTAATTTATTATTTTATTTATTAAACTTGTATGCTGCTGCCAATTTTGCCTTTATATTTCTTTAGGCAGATTAGAGGAATGTGTGTTGCCATCAATCCATCTTTGTGCAAATAAAAGCATATTGACATATTAACAAAGCAATTGCTTAGACAAATTGAGATAATTAAAAATAATATGTGATTACCTTATACAACAAAGGTTATCAAAGGAAATTCAAGGCAAAGAAATAACATGCTGTTATAATGTACAGTTTTGGATCCAATCTAATTGCATGCTTACATTTGCAAACTGGAGGGAACAGGCAGAATATGGAACAGGAGTTATAAGCATAGTCAGAAATAGGAGATTGGATGGATATGCAAACAGCTCTGTTCTGTAAAGAAAATACTTGAAACATCCTCATGGCCCTCTTGAAGAGAGGAAGCTAGAGTTCATATATGGGCACTGCATTCATTCTCAATTGGTCTATGCTTTTATGTTACATATTCCTTCAATAATGATACAGATCTTCGGCTTACGACCAGTTACTTAACAATCATTCAAAGTTAGAACAGACCCCTGTATAACTAATTATGATCTGTTTTTGGAATTATAATGGCTGCACACATACCCCATGGTCACATGATTGTATTTTGGTCACATGGTTTCATTTCTCAGAGTTAGAATAGAGCTGGAATGGACATTGGAGGGCTTCTAGTCTAACCCCCTGTTCAAGCAGAAGACCCTATACCATTTCAGACAAGTGACTGTCTAGTAGTCTCTTCTTAAAAACCTCCAGTGATGAAGCACCCACAATTATGGAAGGCAAGCTGTTCCACTGGTTAATTGTTCTCACTGTTAGAAAGTCTCTCCTTAATTCCAGGTTGCTTCTCTCCTTGATTAGTTTCCATCCATTGTTTCTTGTCCTTCCCTCCGGTGCTTTGGAAAATAAGCTGACCTCCTCTTCTTTATGGCAGCCCCTCAAATATTGAAATACTGCTATCAGGTCATCCCTAGTCCTTCTTTCTCTAGATAGCCAAACCTAAATCCTGCAACCATTCTTCACATGTTTTAGTCTCCAGGCCTTTAATCCTCTCAGTTCCTCTTCTCTGCACATTTTCCAAAGCCTCAACATCTTTTTTTGTAATGTGATCAAAACTGGAAGCAGTATTCCAGGTGTGGTCTTACTAAAGCGGTACTTCTTTATAAAGTGGTACTAATACTTCACGTGAGTTTAATTCTATGCCTCTGTTTGGTGGCATAAAATAAATAAAACAACAGTGTTCCAGACTGGAAACCTCTGAAACACACAAAAAGAGAAGTATCTCATTAGCGAATTGCTGGTGGTGGTATAGGGCAATTGTAAAATGCAATAATACATTAGATGTTTTTGCTTTCTTCTGTGGTTTAATGATTAAACACTGTTTCTAATTAAACAGCAAAGTTCAAAGGCATGTTTTGATAACTGAAAGTGGCTTCTTAGAATATGAAAAGCTTTGAGAAGGAGGGAAGGAAAGGATAAGGATATTAGATTTAGAAGTCTGCATACTTTATCTAGTCTCTGTTCAGAATGACCATTGTAATTGATTGAAGGAAAACACACAGACCCCAAGCTGCAGTTTCATAGAGAGAGACAGAAAAGCTTCTTTTCTGAGCTTCTCCCTCCTTTTTATTACTCTAAATGTTAACACTCTACAGTGAAGCTTGATTGCACAATGTGGTTACATCACCCATGATAAGGAATAAGGAAAGCTATCCCCTCCTGGTATAAAAGAGGGGAGAATACACCAAAGCTTACATCTCAGGGTGAATCATAGGATATCGTGAGGCAGGTCATCTAAACTTCACCTGAAGCTTGAGCCCAGGAAGGAAATGGAGTTTTCTCCATTTTCCTATGAACCAAACTTCTTAGAGAACCACAGTCTCTACCAACACAATATTCCTCCAATTGATCAGTATTTGTTACCCTAATCACAGTCTTCAGATATGTGAAAAGTAAGGGTTCTTGATCACCTAGGAAGTTAGCCATCTAAGAAGGGACTATAGGGCAAAAAATAGTCTTGCAAAACATTATTGGAAATAATGTATTGAATGATTGCATAAGCCATCACTGAAAATGTTTACTGTGGTCAACAGGAAACAATGAAAACATTTTGTAAAATATCAAGACAACTTAAGGAACAGCTGAATGACTTTCAAGGTGAGGTTTGATACAGAAATGCTATTTCTTCTTTCATCCTGCCTTGTACAAATGAGCAGCTTGTTGTATTTCTCTTTAAAGCCTTGGAGAGAAGATCTGCAGGATCATATAATGGAGGCAGCATTTGGAGTTAAGCCTCTCTGCACAAGGTTCTTTGTGATGGAATTTCTGAGTTTCAGAGTGAAGAAAAGGAATACTTACTCTGCAATGGACAGGGGTTTGGGGGTTTTTTTGAAGGGAAATTTGCAAGCAAGAATTGAGCTCTAGAGGGTTTTTTTTTCTAAAACATACTTCAGATTAGGGAATGAATTGGGGCAAATTGCCACTGAGTTTAAAGGGGTAATTGTAAGCTATTTCTGGTGTAATGAATCTGTACTGTGAAGTGAGCAGTATGTTTTTTCCCCCAAAGCCGAAAAGTGTTTTCTGTATAATTCAAAACAATATATAGTTTATTCTTTGATGGCTTTAAAGGAATTGAAAATTGTTTTGAGTACATACCCAAAACATCCATTTAAAAAAAGTCTTAAGTAGGGTAAAAATACATTCTTCCAGTTGAGCCGAACATTTGATAATTGCATGTCCAAACATGCTCTTATTACTTTATTTATGTAACTGATATACTACTTCAAACAGTTGTTTTCTTAGCAACTACAGTATATGGAAATGATTATCCATTGCTTTTTCTGCTTTTGTTTTTTAAAATTCAGAGTCTATAATCCTTGAGTTTCTTGATAGTCTCCTACCCAGACTAAATGGTCTGACTTTGCTTGTTTTCAAGGTCACCAAGACAGGCTAGTTGCTGCTGGGCAAACATTTCATCAAAGTTCATAAGAGCTGAAGTCTTCAGGGTCTATTCTAAAGCAAAAAACTTTTATTGAAATGGACGAGTGCTGTGCAAAAGAGATCTATTACCTTTGCCTTCAGGTATATTTATAGAATGACAATATTGGCCTTTATCACCAGATGTCCCTATATGTCTATATATTTATCTTAGAATAAAGGTAAATATTGTCATATTCCTATATAAGTCCAGAGTTGGAAAACTCCCCACTCTCTCTCCTTCCGTCTCCCTCTCCCTCTCCTTACAATATGACTCTGAGAATAAATAAATATTGTTAAGCTTGCCTGAATAATCTGGCATGATTTCTTTTATAGGAACTGTTTAGTAGTGAATACAGTGGGAGCTTATGGGCTAGAAGGCAAATGGTTCATACATTTAAAAGAACTGGAAAACTACAAGTGGCTACTTTCTACTAATTCTCAAATTCTAAATTAAATTAAATTTAGTATCAATCCCTTTTATACGCTGAGTGATATTAAAATCCATGTTAGACCGTACCAAACTATGCAAGTCCTTGATTTGCTATGGAGATATACAATCTGGAATCCAAAAGTTCATAATTTGTCTTGCCATAGTAACTATTCAGGCATGTGATGTGCCTTATGATGAAAAGAAATTGTATATAGCATGTACAAAAGCCATGGTGGCACAATGGTTAGAATGCAATACTGCAGGGTGACTCTGCCCACTGCCAGGAGTTTGATCCTGACCAGCACAAGGTTGACTCAGCCTTTCATCAAAGGTTGGTAAAATGAGGCCCCAGATTGTTGGGGTAAACAGCTTAAATAGTACTGTAAAGCACTGTGAAGCAGTACATAACTCTAAGTGCTATTGCTATTGTACATTCTTTTCAGCTACAACCAGTTATATATTTCAAGAATTTTCTGCAACTCTGACGGTATCAAACTGTTCAACTGAAATAAAAATAAAGATTATTTAAAAATAAAAACACCAATTTTAAACCAGTAACTGTGAAAATAGTAGCAAACAAAAACAAGCTGCATCACACAGTAGATAATCAAAATAATAGCTGACAGGAAAAAGTGTGAAAAATCCCAAAAAATACAGCAGTGGTACCATAAGGGAGGGGGGGGAGTGTGTGTGTGTGTGTGTGTGTGTGTAGGCATCTATGTGTGCAAATAATCACTTCTCCCTTGCTCCAAAAATTCTATGGCCTACAATGGAATGCAGAACTGAAGGAATAACCTAAAATTCTAAAATAGAATTTTTAAGTGTTCTTTGAAGACATTCCAGTGAGATCACTATAACCCAGCTGTGATGAAATTAAAACTGACACATATGTTTTCTACAGGTAAGATCAATATTGTTCTTTTATCATAAAAAAATTAAAGAACAAACTTGCTCTCAAAACAGCTTAAAATATCAAATCAATGTCATAATTAATGACTAACCCCGTTATAATAAAATAAACATCCTCTTGAAACGTTGTGAACATCCGATCCAAAATAAAAGCAGTACCCAACAAAAAAAAACAAGTGAAGAAAAATTATGGGAACAAGCAGAAGAATTGTATAATAAAAGATTTGTCTACAAACTCCCAGAGTTTCAGAGATACCTAAAGATATTTCAAAAACATACAGCAGGGGGAAAAATGTCTGGAATGCAATTAACTTAAAAACATTAATCCTTTCCATTCATTTTCCTGCCTGCATAAAGCAAAAAGCAGGATAAAGAATTCACCAGTTGCTTACGAGAGTTGGTGCCTGATCTGTAATTTGCAATGAAATATCATGAACTCTGTCATGCTACATAAGCGTTTAATTAGAGTAATTTAACACATTGTAACTTACCAATGGATTTGCAGTCAGTGCATTTCAAACAGCTGAGTTTTAGAATAATGCAGTGATTTCCTTTCCACTAAAACCTCATTGGGGTTCTGCAGCTGTGGAATCTCATGAATTTGACATACGCATCAGCAGACAAATGATTTTCCAGGAACTTGAAAACTAAAGATAACAGACCTACCTCACTCTAAATCAAAAAGGATTAACTATTTAGGTTATTTACTATTTACCCAGAACAAATGAGAGCCTGGTCCTTAAAGCCTCCTCCAACTCCAATTGCCAAATATCAGAACCTTATTTTGCTATCAGTTTGAAATAGATAGAAGTAAAAACAATAGTACAATAGTACAAATATGAAAATATACGAAACTAAGGGACACCCCCCCCCCAAACTTTCCCTTTAAAACTCAGGAGTGAAAAAAATGCTCTTATGCAAGTACATGATATGGCTTGGTTGGATGATTGTGTATCATTGCATTGCCATTGCAGCTGCAAGTTTTTAAAAAATAACTGCCATTCCTGTTTGGTAAAGATAGCAAAGGTTTTACAGGTGTTAATGGACAATTCAAAATGCAATTTTATTCTTAGTTCCTTCATATATCTGGGGATATTTCCTTCAAGTAGACCAAGTCTGTCTCAATAAGGGATGCATAAAATTCCTTCTGTTCAAAGATTGGAAAGCATACATAGAATTGTTGTTCTGGCCAACATGGTATGGTATGGAAATTAGCATAGCATAGCATAGCATAGCATAGCATAGCATAGCAGGAGAAATTAGTGAAATTGATACAATTTGATAGCAGGGTTCCAATGGGCTGGAAAGTTGGAGGGTCAGAGTTAGGATATAGGAAAAAAGCTTTGGGAGTAAAAGTAAATAGGGGAGAGGAAAATAAAGTAGTTAGGTCACATAATGAGATAAGAGGCTTCTTAATGAACTAAGTGTAGTCTGCAAGAAAATGAATTTGAGAGGGTTTCCCCCCCCCCCCCCAAGTAAGTGGAGTGAAAGCTGGACCAAAGCTTGGAAAACACATAGTATAACTGGAAAAAAAGGGAAGCTGTTAGCATGGCAAAGCCCCAAGAGGAGAAAAAAGAGTTAATATGAGACAGAAATTTTACTCAAAAGTAAGCAACAAGAAAGCAAAGCTTTCAGGTGAAATTAATTATAAATCAGAGGCAACTTTTGAGAAAAGACAGTGAGAGACCAAGCCTTCCAGTTAGGAGAACCAGTGTCAGAAAAATTACTTTTGAGTAAAAAAACACTTGTAACTGTTGTTAAGAATGGAAATAGTTCTTTATAATTTTCCTTTCTTTTTCTTTCTTTGCACTTTTTTCACTTATTACTTTCTTTTCCTTTTTTTTCAAAATTTGCATAGTTTTTATTATTTTAAATTTTTCTTTAATAAAAATAATATATAAGAAAGTGTTAAACTGTTGGGAGTGGGGAAGGAGAGGCTGAGTAAGCCTCCAGAGCCT
Source organism: Pseudoxyrhopus heterurus (assembly GCA_032468235.1). Taxonomy (NCBI): domain Eukaryota; kingdom Metazoa; phylum Chordata; class Lepidosauria; order Squamata; genus Pseudoxyrhopus; species Pseudoxyrhopus heterurus. Next base: position 19,869 of record JANHJO010010258.1, read on the forward strand.
GAGATTCCAGCCCTCTGGAGCTATTGTTGTGTAAAATTCTTGTATCTGTGTAAAAGGTTTGTTGGAAGAAATATCCTTTTGGGTTCTGCTCCAAGTGGGAAGAAAGACCCTGAAAGCA
>JANHJO010010264.1:23137-39910 GCA_032468235.1 Pseudoxyrhopus heterurus
ATGCCAGGACAGGGGGGGGGGACTCACTCTGGAGGGGAGCTACAACAGAAAATGCATGTATTTTAGGTCTCTTCTAATGAGATTGCTTCAAGGAAGCAACTTGAAACAGGCCTATCCAATTACAGCCTGTGGCACAGACATAAACAATTGGAAAATATGAGTCCTGCAGATAATCTAGCCCTCTTATCATTTAGGGCTTTATAAGTGATGACCAACCCCCTCAATTGCACTTAGAATTAAGGTATGAGTGATCACAAACGGGGCCTTCTGAGTGCAAAATAGGTGCAGTTGAGTTGGTGTACAACTTGAGAACCCCCAAGTTACATACCAATTCTGACAGGAAGAGGACACAACACCTGCTTCCCACTCCAAATCCCCTGAGATGGTACAGAAGGTTCCCCTGGTCAAGTCAAAATCCACTGAGATCAAGAAGGGCTAGGAAGGACTTAGTCCTGTTCCTACCACATCCTTAGACTATCAAAAGTCCTCAGAAACCATAATCTATGATGCCTCAGTACTATGCCCCTTAATCCAGGCTGAAAGGGATTCAGATAATCTCTTTCCTCCAGAGTCCTTGGTGGTGCAGGTGAATTTTGTTCTCAACTACCTTCACTAAAAAGGAAGATTGGCGACAAGATATAAATTATGTAATTCTGTTGCACAGATCCAACTCTTGTACCCCACCCCTTCCACACAAATACATATTTCAGAACCCTTGCCCAACCAGCAAGGGCGTGAATCTACCACACAGATAGTTGCACTAACAGCATCTGTCCATTTTCTTAGGACTAACAAGATCGGACTTGTGACAGATAAATGAACAAGACCATGCTTCAATTATTTCCATAGGATCTGGGTAACTTATAGTAAATCTGAGCTACTTTATTCACCAAGTGCCAAGAACAGGCCACACAATAATTTCCCCAGTACTGGTTCATCCCAGCAGTCAGATGATTCACCAAATTCTTGCCTCTCCAGTGATGGCAATGGAATCCAGTAAGATAATGACTTCCAGGAAAATATTGCTTCTGGTAAGTGCACAATTAGTAGATAGCATCATACATCATGTATCAACATAAGCAACTGATTCTGTATCTTCCTAATAACAGTATTTATGTTGAAATTTATGTGGGTTTTTGCTTTTCCCAGTGCCAACTAGTTACAGCCAACTTCATGCCATTGACCTTGTTTGTGCAATTTGGCCTTTTGTTATCACCAGCAGAAAAATGATTTGTTTTTCAGCATCTTAGTAATACCATCAATGTGCCCAAAATTATTGTTTTTCCAGAAAACATTTGAAATTACCCCCAATAAGGTGTGCACTGATCAAAAGATGAAAGCACTTCTAAATAATATTACAGCAGCTTCACACTTCGAAATACTGTAAGTACCTTGGGTAGAAAGCAAATTTCTTCCATCTTATCTCCATCGTTAACACCAGGGACTGTAGTTAAATGCTCCACCAGGCCATGAAATCAGAATAAATGCTGAGTCTTATATAGACAGCAAGGGGTTTTGCTGTGTCTTTATTGTTAGTCAGAGCTCTTCAATTTTGGATAATACCTTTAACTGTTCATCTTTAGCCCTTTGTGCTATGAGAGTTAGTCAGTGTACTTTCATGTATTATTATGTGTACATAATAATTTAAATCCTTAAGAAATTGTACAGTCCAGATTCCTAATAAGGCTGTTTGGGAAACCTTGCTGCATATGAATTTGAATTTAGAAACTACAGTATGATGATCCACCTGGAATCTAGGCTTCAGGTAAGCCAGCTGTGGTTCAAGCTTCACTTTCCAGTAACTCCCTGGCTGTCACAATCCTTTTTGATGATTTTTTTCCCCCTTGTTTTTGGAAAATCAGAATTCAGAACTATCTATGCCAGTGTAACTTTTCAAATAAAAGTACAAGGAGACAAAACCCAGCAACCAATGTTTGACATAGGTCTCCAAATAGAGCAAGGTGAATTGTACAATCAGGACTGGCAGGACATAAAGGAAACCCTTCACACTGTCAAATTACCTATTTGTATTATCTGACAAAGGCACTGTAGAGTTTTTTTTTCTTTAGCCATTTTCATGTCTTGATCTCTGAGACATTGGAAAGGAGGGATGGCAATAGCTTTTTTACTGAGCAAACCTGCCCCTTCAATCAGGAGGAACCTAAGACTCTATCCTATATGTTCCTTTAATTTCATTTCTACTGTAACTTATGCCCTACCTGCATACATCAGCTTGCTAATAAATGTTCCATCTTATCTGACATTGATCTCCTTTGCTTTTGACTGACATATCAGAACCCAAACATTCCCAGAGAGTGGCAAAATTGTTTTTGCTGCCATTGTACACCTCATAAATATATAAATAAATGTTTCCCATGTTCTTTATGTCTTCTGTTATGTCTCAATAGATATGAGATCTGTATGGCATAGTGGTTAAGGTGCTGGAGCAGAGACATCCCTTTGGGTTGTTACTCTTTCTCAGCCTGAGAGTAGAAAGTGGAAAACATCTATCTACCAACCTCTGGCAGATTGCAATCCATACTCTTCAATGAATAGTTCCTTGTCCTGCAGTGAACTGATTTGCACTGATAATAATGACTACACACCCATGTACGACAAAATATATTCACTTAGTAGTCTTGTAACTCAGTATATTAGGTTCTCAGTATTTTATTCACTAAGTAGTTTTATAACTTAGTCAATGAGTTCTAATAGAAGAGAATATCAATGAGATTTAAATCTTTAAAAAAATTTACTCTTTTTGCCTTTCGAGTTTATAGTGTTTGGTCGTATAAACTATTTTATTGATTTCTATTAATCTTTCAGAAAATGTTTATGTATTTTAATCTGAGCCTTGTAACCTTTAAAAAATCTATAAAATGCTAGTCAGTGATAACAAAAGAGTTACCATTAGAATATAGAATAACAAGATTGGAAGGGACCTTGGAGATCTTCTAGACCAACACCCTGCCCATGGCAGGAGATCCTATACCATTCCTGATAAATGTCTGTCCAGTCTCTTCTTGAAAACCTCCAGTGAAGGAGCACCCACAACTTCTGGAGGTAAGCCATTTCACTGATTAATTGTTCTCGCTGTTAAGAAATTTCTCCTTAATTCTAGGTTGGGTCTGTCTCTAATAATTTTTCATCCATTACTTGTTATTCTGTCCTCTGGTGCTTTGGAAAATAGGTTGACCCCTCTTCTCTGTGACCCCTAAAGTATTGGAAGACTGCTGTCATATCATCCTAGTTTTTCTCTAATTTCAGTAAATTAGATATACCCAGTTCCCGCAACCATTCATTGTATGGTTTAGCCTCCAGACCCATTATCATTCTTGTTGCTCTTCTTTACACTCTTTCTAGAGTCACAGCATCTTTTTTGTATTGTGGTGACCAGAATTGGACACAGTATTCCAAGTGTGGTTTTATCAGTGCAGCATAAAGTGGTACTATCACTTCATGTGATCTTGATACCATCCCTCTATTGATGCAGCTTAGGTGTGTAGCTACCGCAACTGCTGGCTTAAACTTAAACACTAATATGCTGGAACACCTAAATCACTTTCGCAGTTGTTACTCTTGAGCCAGGTCCTATCTATTCTGTACCTATGCATTTGGTTTTTCCTGTCTAAGTGTAAGACCATATTTTTCTTCCTACTGAATTGAATTTTGTTAGATAAGGCATAGTATTTGGATATGTCAAGATCTTTCTCTATCTTAAGTTTATCTATTTCTCCCAGCTTGGTATCATCTGCAAATTTGATAAGTTCCCCTTCTATCACCTCATGTAGATCATTTATGAAGAAGCTGAAGACTACTGAGCCTAAGAAAGAATCTTGAGGTACCTCACTGCATGCTTTCCTCCATGTTGTGAATCCATCTGCCGGTGATACTACTATCTATCCCACATTGTTCTACCTTACCAACAAGTAGGGTATAGTCTACTTTGTCAAATGCTTTATTGAAGTCTCAGTAAACTATGTCCACAGCATTTTGCTGGTCCAGTTTTTCAAGGAAGACAATATATTTATCTGGTATGATCTGTTTTTAACAAACTCATGTTGGCTTCTAGTAATAACCTTGCTCATTTCTATGTGTTCACAAATCCACAACTTAACTTTTCCAAGATTTTCCCAGGTATTGATGTCAATCTGCCTTCCTGGATCCATTTCCCCCCTTTTTGAAGCATGGACATACATCAGCTCTTTTCCAGTGGCCCAGGATATTTGAAATATTTTGTTCATTGGTTCTGAGATCACATCAGCCGGCTTCTTCAGAACCCTGGGATGTAACCCATCTGGTTCTGGTGATTTGAATTCATCTAGACTGGATAGGAGTTCTTTTATCATTTTATTGCCTATTTTGTCTTGTATTCCTATTCTGTCTTCTATGGTATTGCTTTTTATAGGTTGTATTATTTTTTTCCTGCTTCTTGTCATCTCCTTGCATCTGCTTTCATTATTGGACCAATCGTTTCCTTGACTTTTTTCTTGACTTTTATATGTTGAAAGAAACTTTTTTTAATAATTTTTGGCATTTGTTGCAAGCCTTAGTTCATTCTGAGTCTTAGCTTTCCTGACTTTGTCCTTGCGGATTTGAACTATTTGCTGGTATTCTGTTTTAGTTATGCGTCCCCTTTCCATTTTTCATTCTTATTCTTTTTATCTCTCAGTTTATCAGAAAGTTATGCAATCATGCTGGTTTCATGGGCTTTTATAATCTGATGTTAGAGTTTCCCAAGCATCTTGAGTTGTTTTCCCCTTAAATCTTAAGATTTCCATCCATGGAATCCTTCCTAAGTTCTCTCTAGGTTTGTCAAGAGTCAATGCTCTTGAAGTCTAAGACACTAGTTTGACTTGTTCAATCACTTGTGCCTGCATTACTCTCAGCCCACTATGGAAGAACTGAAACATAAATAACAGGGATGTACACTTTCTACAAACCATGACTTGAGTTTCACAGTTATGCAATGAAGGCTGCATTTGTGTTCTGTCGAAAATGGCTTCCAAATGGCTTCAATTAATTTATGCTGCTTCAAATACCTACATTTTTGGTTTCCCATTTTCAGTCATTTCACCCTTTTCTTCAAGCACTTTTCCCAAAAAGATAAGAATTTAAGAGCGATTTTTTTGCATTACTTTTTTTCCCCTGCAAAGAGAATTTGCTGTTGCATATGCATGTCTGGGGAGACAGCTGAGAGCAGCTTAAGAAGCAGCTGTGGAAGCTAAAAAGCACTTTAATGATTTAAATAAAGATGCTCTGTAGCTGTTCCTTGTGTTAAGAACCATCTCTTTTAAAGGATTTTCCAGGTTCTAATGCTTTGTCTACTAGCCAAGAAAGCAAAGGATTTTCTTTTGATCGAGATATAAGGAAAGTACCTGCCCTGCCTTCTGGGTTAATTTCTTCTACAGCAACTCATAGATTCAACATAGAAACAATTTTTCATTCATGTCTAACATATGGACCACTGAGCCTGCATATTCCTTGCAAAGCAAGCTAACCCAGTCAGTCATAAAACTTAAAATCCTTAAAAGTAAAACTATTCTGTTGAAAACCAGACTTGAATTTATCCCCTGTCGAAATCTAACAGGATGGAATAGGACTGTCCAATCTGCTATGCAACATCCTATATGCAACATACCAGTTTTGTTTCTCTACAGGAGGGAAGTTTTCAGATTTTACACTGGAAAAAAAATACCCCCATTTTGGTTGGGGTTTTTTTTTGTTTCTATTCTCTCCACAACAAATTATCTGCCACGCTTCACATGCTTTTCCAAAACGTTGACTAGAATTCATCTTTCATAACAACCTGACAAGTTGCAAACTTCAAATGGAAGATAGGCAATGTTTCCTTTATGACAGGACATGTGTTCACAGGACTTAGTGCTTGACATCTGTCCTTTAAGGCAGTCCTGGATGACAAGCTGGAAAATTGAATTCCAGTATCGACTAGCATTCTAATAGACAGGAACCACATGCCTTTGATTTTTTTTTTTAAAGTTTATAATGAAATCTTCATATAAAACCTCAGTGCCCTTTTCTTTTGGAAAATAAAAGCCCTTCAACTACTCATGTGAAATGCCACCGCATTATTTGACAACAACAAATATCTTTTAGCATAGGTGAACATGGTGTCTCTTTACATAATGCAATATACTTTACGTACCTCTTTTAGAATGTCATTAACCTATACGGAAATCGTTTCAAATCAGATTAATCTTCATTGTGGTCATTAACCAGCACATTATAAATATACAGAAAAAATATATTTAGATACCTGTATTTTTAGCTAAGCTCAGCGTCTTACCCACTGAGCCACCACGTAACAGCGTTCCATGTGCCATGCCAGCCACATGACCATGGAGACGTCTTCGGACAGCGCTGGCTCTTCGGCTTTGAAACGGAGATGAGCACCGCCCCCTAGAGTCGGAAACGACTAGCACAGATGTGCGAGGGGAATCTTTACCTTTACCTTTACCTTATTTTTAGCTAAAGATAAACTGAAAGGATTAAAATAAGTGACAAAGGGTAAGTAAGGAATCTTTACTGAAAGAAATGCTAAAGATCAGTTAATACTAGGCCTAAGGATAAAAGATTTTTAGAATGTATTTATCCATGTAATTTGGATGCTGTCCAATTCTAGAAGTTTCTGGGCAACTTACCTAACAGGAATATACAAAACAGCAATTTTAACGAAGAAATTTAAAGATTAAAAAACTTAGAAGTTTTAACTAAGAAAAAGGTAACTCATCCTAAACGAGATCAAAACTAAGCAGAGTCAGCGGCTTTTCATTGCTACATGTATTTTATCTGCAGCTGCATCGAAACAGATAATGAATTCTTTGTCTCAGAGTTGATGTCAGATAGCAGAAACTGTACACATTGTTGGTTGGTAAAGCCCATATTTTTAGAAGCAGCATGATTGGAGCTCTGTGGGGCTTCTATTCCCCATAGAGAAGGACAGGGTCCAATAGATCTTCCTGTTCAAATTGGAATGGACATACAAACATTAGCATTGCATTGGGTCAAAAATCTATTAGTAATCTGACAACAAAAAAATTCTATTTCCAATAAAAACTTAATTATTTTGCTGCTATGAAAGGGATGTATGCATATATATGGGAGAGTTGATAAAATCAGGACCTGGTTGTATATTTATTTATTTTTTAAAAAAATTATATGGTCACCCAACTCAGTCACAGTGACTCTGGATAGCTTAAAATGTACAAAAGCTGTAATAAATCAATAAACTCTCACCCCTCTGGTGGCAACAATCAGACCAATCACTTCATGGGCTCTACACCACTCTAGAATTCCTGGCCAATTGGGCGAACTATGTCTTTAGGTACTTGAGGAAGAATATAAAAGGGGGGCAATCTTATCTCTGCAGGAATGATATTACACAGGGAGGGAGACACAACAAAGAAGGCCCTTCTTCTTGGTCTCACTACATGGATCTCTTTAAGAGAGGGGATATTAACCAGGGATGGGTTTCAACCGGTGTAACGACTGGTTCGGTCGGTTTTTGTAAAAAAAAAAAAAAAATTGCCCTCCCACGTGCCCGGAGCTCTAGTTACCTTGATTCGCTGTGTTTTCAGCACAGCTGATGATAGGGGAAGCCTGCCTCAGCTGTTGTTTCACATAGGGGCTGCTGCAGGAAGTTTGTTTCTTTAAAACACAAACTTCCTGCAGCAGCCTCTAGGGGGAAAAACAGCTGACGCGCACTTCCCTGATCATCAGCTGTGCTAAAAACACAGCAAATAAAGATAGCTAGAGGCTCCAGGTGGGCAGGCAAAAAAAAAAAATTTCCCCCAAAAACCGACCGGACCGTTTTGCTGGCTCCACTCGACCTTAACAACCAGTTCAGGCGAACCGGTCCAAACCAATAGAAACCTACCCCCTGCATTTAACCTTCTCTTTTTCCCCATTCGTATGGGCTGGGTAGATATGACTTGAAAAAGATGGTCCTGAAAATAACGCCCCAAGCTATGTAAGATTTTGAAGTCTATTGGATCTGGAAGCAAATTGGCAGCCAATGTAGCTCCCACAGGAGAAATGACACATATGCAAATCTAGGCTCGCCCAAAACAATATGGGCCACCACATTTTGAACCAATTGAAGCTTCTGGATATTGTTCAAGGGCAGTCTCATGTAGAATGCATTGTAACAGTCAAGACTAGGGTGGGAGTAACTGTGAGCAGGGATTGTAATGCATAATTCTTCAAATATGGAAAGGAGTTAAAGAAAGATTGAAAGTGATTAGGCTGCATGAATCTTTGATTCAGAGATGGCATTCAAAGGCAATTTAGTAAAATCTCTGAATTAGATCAACAGCTTTGATGGTCTCAGAATGCATCTCAATCAATTTGAAATTTGAAAGAGCTTTTGTGCATATAAAATAGTGTCTTACCTAAAAACTGGAGGGCCCTGAACAATCTTTCAGAAAGCTATGAATACCTGGCTTTTCTTTCCAGACCTGGAGTTAGAAAACTCCAATAGTATTTGGTTTCTTTTTTGTGCTGAATCATTTTTAATTATATTTTTGTTTGGTTGTAGGAAGTATCTCTCTACCCATACTCAAATAAAATATACTTTATATACCATAAACATAAAAAATATAATTCAGTATAAGCATACACACAGGTCAGCTACTCGAGTGAGGTATTTTTAGATCACCTTTATATCAAGCATTATATGTTGTGTCACTGATTTATCATTAAACTAAAAATAGATTCTTCATCCCATGATCTCGTTTTACATTGTGTCCATGATGTTTACCAGTTATTCACAGACGTTTATTTCTCTTTGGGCCTGAGATAGTATTTATAAAGGGGCAGAGATCATATATGGATGAGCAATTTATCTGAACTTAAAGGATTTACAATTCCTACATGGAAGAAAATTTATTCTTTTCTATTTTCTTTAACCCCTCACTGATAGTAAATATTTCCCCTTTCTGTCTTTTTTTGCTATAAAAATTGGTATATCCAGCTCCTTCTGTGAGTCTTAAAAAATGGAGCCACAAAGTATTTTGCTACTTCTGGATAAAACCAAAGAGGATAGAGAAAGATAGAGAATAAGTCTTGCAATGAACCCTGCCATCTTAGTTTCCAGAAGGACTAATTTATGGGAAAGACCATATTTAGAAAGCAAAATTCTAGAACAGGGGTGTCAAACTCATGGACCACGGGCCGGATGCGTCACGTGCCGGCCACACCCACCCCCGGTTTAGCAAAGGGGGAAAAAGTTGCGATACATAACGTGATGACAACATGTCGTCGCAAGTTTGACACCCCTGTTCTAGAAGATGAAATTTTGAATCTCCCTGCCAATAAGAAAAGAACTACAAATAAAAGAGAGAACGGTGGAGCCAGAAGATATTGGATAAGACACCCCTTAAAGAAATAACTAGACAGCATAAAATTGGATCAATAATATAGTTGCTACTTAAAACATTTCTCCCTTCTATGCATTTAACATTTGAATTATCTATGACAGCTAAGAGTAATTTCTCATGCCCTGATCTCTGTTCTCTTGGAATAAAAAGGAAGCTGCTGATTCACCATTGCACTTTCTGAAAAACCAGCATAGAGGATGCTGAATCCCAACATCACTTTAGCCTCGATCCCTATTCTCAGCTGCAAATTTGTTATTTAGGAAAGCACACTGTGATGCCTTAAAATGCTAACAAAGACATTTTCAAAGCGTTTGTGAGTGTGTACTATTCTGTGTAATACGGGCACAATTCAAAACATCAGCTCAGGCCTGCTCTGTTCCCTTGGTAGTTCTTCCAAGAAAATGCATACATTTATTGGGGCTGTTTGACTGTTGAAAGATTTTTATGACATGAAATTCTTGTTCAGTGCATTTTTGTTCACTAGCAGTGCGTGAGGCACATAACGTGTAGCCACATAAAAGGTTTCATTAGAGAAAGCAATGGGAATAGATTCAGGCATTCAGAGGGGAAAAATTTCACGAGACATCAGGAGGAAAGAAGTAGGCTTTTTAAAAAAAGAAAAGAAAGAAAGAAAGGAATGCTAGCGCTATAAACAAAGACGACCTTTTGATTAATGAAAATTCCTTCCTTTCACCCACAAAAAGACCCTATCAATACAATACCACAAATGAGCTTTCTAAAGCAACACTGTATACAGGACAAGTTTTTAATGAATAAAGGCTAGGCAAGACCAGATGTTTTCATTGTGTGAGAATATATTAGAACAAAGCTGCCTTTTAAAATATTTTTTGGAGGGGGACATATACCTTAACCAAAACCAACATCTAAATTCCCACAGCAGGGGCCACTATCATATTGGCACCTGACTTATATACCAGACTTTTAAAAGAAATCTCATCCATTCATTTATTCATTGTCCGCAAATGATGTTTAACAAACACATAATTTTTGTTTGGTAGCATTTATACTAAAAACCATTTTCCTACTCTAAAACTTCAAACTCCTCAGTTAGTGTTAATGAAGGACTTCATATCAGAATAAACAAATAGCAATAACTCGGAGAATAGCAACAGCTTTAGCTCTGTGAAATGCATGTTCAGCTTTAATATTTTATTATGAGGTCATTATTTGTTTCTATACTTGGTTTCTATAAGTCTATATATCTCTTTGTTAGAAAACATTCTAATTACAAAAATATTGCAAAGCTTATAGATTTGTGTATAATTGGATTGTGTTAGCTTAGTCAAACTGAGATGGATCCAGAATTAGAGAGTGATGCAATAAATGTATTTAAATGTGAATAGATATACTCTGCAAAACAGTATGTACTTAATATATATCAGATTCTATATTTGGTCACTAGTATCTCTAGATCGGTGAATCAGAGCAAGAATTCTGCACAAGGTCCTTGGAGAGCCATTACCAGCAAAAATAGATAGTTATGGCCTTGAAGGATAAACTCTATGACTTTCTTTAAGACTAAGAGAATAACATTGTTTGCTTCTTAAGATTCAAGGACTCTCCTTCTGATTGCTGTGGATGAAACTCACTACTCTTCATTCATTTACTTTCTATTCTGTCAGTAAATCTGATGAACAATTGTGGTATAACAGACTGTAAAATAACCAATAGCCATTTAGCAGAATTTAGTCAGACTGATGTGCCAATTATTATGATTGGTTGCACAGTCAGATGTTTAGACTGGATCTGACATTTTTATCTACCTACTGAATCATTCCCAAGGATATGAAATAGGTAGATAGATGTTGTTTGGTGATATTAAAGGCATGTCACTAGAACAACTTGCCACGGCCAACTCACAATGGCCATCTCACCACAGCCATTTCACCATGGCTGACCCGTCGCAGCCATTTCATCACAGCCATTTCACCATGGCCAACATGCCACAGGACACCTTACTATAGACAACTCACTGCGGGACAACTCCATGCCAGATAACTCAATGCAATAAATGTTACCCACCGCTGTTTCTTTGACATTATTTCCCTTTTTGTCAATGGAAGTAATGTCAAAGAAATAATGGCAGATAACATTTATCATATTGAGTTATCCAGTGTGGAATTGTCCCCCAGCAAATTGGCTTCAGAGAAATGGCTGTGGCGAATTGTCTCTTTCTGGTCACAAGATGTAAACTGTTCCAAAGTAAACTGCCTTTTACAATTGATTACTGGCAATTTTGTCAATGCCCATAATGTTCAAGTGATGGTCCCAGACGTTTTAGGATTATATTCATGAGGCCTATTATTATTGATGCTATTTTTGCTTCCACCTGCCCCACACAGTTATTCTACTTCTATTCGCAGGTGTTGGTATTTTGTGGTTTTCTCCAGTTCTTTCTTTTCTATTCTATACCCTCCAGGTACTTTTTTGTCTTTCTTATCAACAATTGTTAAGTCTGGAGTGTTATGTGACAGAAGCTTGTTTGTTTGAATTCTCTGTTTGAAGTCCCACGGCTTCTTCTTTTTCTATTACTTTGTCTGTTTTGTACTCCTACCAGTTCTTGCCTGTAGGCAAATGGTATTTCTTTTTATTATTATTGCCTTCAGGTCAGTGTTGACTCCTGTTGACTGCCTGGAACAGTTCCTACAGTTTCTTATTGGCAAAATTTCAAAAGCGGTTTGCCTCTTCCTAGGGCAAGAGAGAGTAACTGGCCCAAAATACACCACAATGGCTCTGAATGTTTTATATGACTTGACATCCTATTTTATGTCTTTTTCCTACCAGATTTCTAGTGTCTCTGCAGCTAAAGTCATTTAGGGCACTTCTATCTTAATGCTTTACCGCAGTTCAGAAGCAGCATGGGATTTGTCTGAACATATAACATAAGTTGTATAACAGCTGAACTTGAAGGATGTTTTCTGACTTCTGATACGGTTGTTTGAAATTGGAATAAGGTTGGTATTTTCTTTGAAATTACAGTGACATTATGGTATTTGTCAGTAGTCTGTTTTCCCACTGGCAGAAACCCATCTCTAGGTTTCTGCATTTTCTCTGTCTACCCTAGGCATTAAGTAACATTGTATTTTGTTTCACCAAACCTTAGCATTAATCAACAGTAGTCCTATAACAAAGCCACTACTTCTCCCTCTGTAGTTTTCTTGAAATACAGCGACAAATTCTTTGGAAAGATCCTGAAATACTGCTAATATATCCCAGCCAATCTTCCTCTGTAGCTGCAGTTTGCAGAAATAATTTGGTTGTGATGAGTCAGCTGTATTTTATTACTGTAGATCAGGGGTGTCAAACACAAGGACCGTGGGCCGGATCTGGCTCAGATCCAGCCCACGGGGCCATCCTGGGAAATGTAAGGGACCAGCCAGCATAGCTTCAGTCCAGTCTACCCAATGTAAAGAGGAAACATCGGGCCAGCTTGGCTTCTGTCCGGTCTACCCAATGTGAAGAAGAAACATGTAAGCAGTTTGGGGAGTGGCATCAAGCTGGCCACACCCACCCAGTCAGCCACATCCTATGAGTGAAATCAAGCTGGCCACGCCCATCCAGTCAGACACACCCATCCAGTCAGACACGCCCACCCAGCCCCCAGAAACCACAGTCTTGATGCATCCCTCAATGAAATTTTGACTCTCCTGCTATAGATTGAACATTATGAGCAGCCTTCCAGTTGATAAACAAACACTAAAGTGATTAATCCAAGATCCCTGTTTGTCAAACAAAAAAAAATACAACAATATAAGTACAGTGAAAGAAATGTGAAATTTGTGGCTTTGTTTCTTGCATCTTTATCCCACTCTATATTCTTCCAGCCTCTTCCAAGTAAAAAGACTCTTGAGATAAGCTAGCATAGAGTAACCTGTCCATGCCTGCCCAGTTTGACCCAGTCAGATGTCAAGTTTCCTAATTTCAACTATCCACTAGATTGTCTTCTATAGTTCTTCCCTAGGATCTGCACAGCACATCAAATTCCCTCTTATCCAACCCTGAACCGATACAGTCCTTTAACTTCCACAATGCATTTCTGCTGTAGCCAAAATGCCAAATAAATGTGAGCTATAATCACATGATTTAAATCTGGATTATTAATAGATCCTCTCAACAATTATCAACAACAGCCACAAAAGAGATAGTTGGTGGGAGAGAAACTATGGATATTAATGTAATTAGGTTAAGTGAGCCTGCAATTATTCATCACTGGTGTAAAGCTACTCAGATATGTTGAATTACACCAAGGGTGAATTTTGCTTTGTGAGAGAGAACTTCCAAGAAATATGAAGCTGCTTGAAATAAGAGATATCTGCTGACGTACAAATGGAAAAGCATGACAGAAACAACAAGACAAAGTCAAGGTGGAAAAAGAAAAACAAAGAGCAGAGTCATACCTATCAATTTATCCAGGTAAAAGGAATGTACTCAGCAAGCAAAATAAGCCCTAATATTGGCCCAAGAACATTATGAAAAGGTAGGTTGGCAACAATGAATGAATTAACATGATGGAAGTGAAGTAAGCTGAACAGATGGGGAGGTAGCATTTTAAAAAAAATTGGAAATCGTGATTTTTATTTGATGTCCTTATTAATAAACAGAGGAATGCCACAAAATATAATCAGGTTGAAATGCTGTAAATGAATATAAACAGGGGTAAAAATATGTCTTGGAAATGTTTTCAATCATTTGTTTCCATTTTTGGTGATATTTCCGGTTCTCCTCACCCACAGGACTTGAATGTTTCCCCTCCCTCTGAATAAAATGGATTTGGAATCTCCATATTAAAAATCTTTTTTAAATGAAAGACTTAGTTCAAGGAAAACATTTTATTAATAAGAAAAGCATATGATGATATATTATTTCAACATTTTTAGCCTTAAATTAGAAGAAAAAAAATGTCTTTTCTTTGACAAAAGTGATCCATATTATTATGAATAATCCCTGGAAATGCTTGTTACTTGAATTCTCGTAGCACATCAAAATAGCAATTATACCATTTAGTCTTGTGGAAAGTTAGCACCCACCCCTCCTAGAAGAATGAAATATTTTAGGAAATATTAAAAAGCAGAATATTATATTTCTCCTAAAAGAGAAAGAGAAATCTTAAGGGAGACAGAAACTCAGACCTTCAGCTCCCTGCCCCCAGCAGATATTTGGTGCCCATTGAGAAGGACTGGACCAGCCTATCTACAAAACAAAAGACCTTCAGCTCCAGGGTGATAGGATTAAGACATGACCATCCAGGACATAATAGGATTATCTAGCAGCAGGGCTCACTGCATTGCAAAATCACCTGGGGACATTGCATCACCCTCCCAGCTTCAACCAAATTTATTTCAGATAAACTCCTAGCGTGGGAGTCTGGCTACAGCCAATAGAATACATTTCTTGCACAGAAACAGGAAGCTCAAGGACAAGGCCCAAGAGAGGGTATAAATAACCCTCATACTTCACTCTATGTGTTCAGTTTCCCAGGACCTCAAACCCATATGATCCTGTTCATCAATAAACCATCTTTCCAATCAGTCTCCATGTTTCCAGTGTCTTTCTCCCCACTTGGAATTGAACCAGATGGAAATTTCAACCAACAGTCTTTTCGCTAAAGCTGCAAAAGTCTTCAACTATCCTGGATCACAATTCTTAAGGAACTATTTCCTGAAGGATCCCTATTTGTTATTTGCTAGAAACAAGCATTTCCATTTCTTAAACACCCCCAGTACAGAAGCTAATAGACTTCAAAGCAGATAAAGAGAAAGCACTTGTGCTGGATCTGCGATATGATGAAAATCTGTCTGTAGTAGTTTACACAAAGGTATGTTCTCCAATGTCTCACCATCACTCCTCACCCCATTAGCATCTCCATCTGATTCCAGCCTCTTTTATACTTCGATGGCCTGATGAGATATTTCAACAGTTCTTATATCAAATCAAATAGAAATAAAGGATTTCCTTATCAGGTTCCATAAGGCATCATGAAAGTTAAGTCAATTATTCCATTTCCTATAACCCTAGATTAAAGTACCACATTTTAATCTGGCACATAAAAAAAAAAGAAATCCAGAATTAGTCAAAACCTGCTCCCAAAAAGTTCACTGCACTTTTTCTCACATTTTCCAACAAGACACCATTGCTAATTCCATTTTTTCAAAACGTGTGTCTGTTCTAAATATGTTATAACAGGAGCTCCATCCTTTTGGATTTATATCATGGCAAATATTAAAAGGTGGATGTTTCATCATATTGGTATGGTACACGTTTCATCACTTGTCTCTGATCCCTAAGCTCAAATATCAAATGTATTTGTTATCCTTTTATGAATCCAGATTGTGCAGGATGGGCAAATAGATATGTGGTGTTCTATGAGCCTGGTGGTTTGCAGACATTTCATTACCAAACTAGGTAAGTGCTGGAAGGGAGTGGGGTTTATTCTTATTTTTATATACTAGTGGCTTGCCCTAGCCATACATCAAAAACATCTCAGGAACAACAACAACCAACAACAACAAACTATTACACCGCATAACATCAATGTAGCACACAAACCAAGTAAAGCCTTCCAAAACTGGAATGGGACAACTCACCATGGCCAAGTCGCCATGGCCAACTCACCACAGGGACAACTCAGCACAAGACAATTCAACAATTCAATTTAATCATTTAAAATAATTTTTTAAATATTTTAATTTTTTTCATTCACATTTCATTTTGTTTCTCCTTTGGCATCCTTTCTTTCATGATTCTATTACACCATTCCTTTGATATTAGTGTAACTCTTGTCCCATGGCAAGGTGTCACATAATGGGTTGGCCATGGCAAGTTGTCCTGTGGCGAGTTGGCCATGGCAACTTGGCCATAGTGAGTTGGCCGTAGCAAGTTGGGCATGGCAGATTGTCCTGGACCCTTCCAAAACAAGTAAAGCAAAAGACAAAATTAGACAACTGAACAGGATAGCCCTCATAAACAAGGAGTTTTTCATGAATTTAGTAGTATCTAAAATTTTCTAAAGAGATAAAAGTACAACCAGATTATCTAGTACAACTAGATAAACAGCTTGGTCATAAATAATCTTTAGAGGAGGTATATTATTTTAAAAATTACTAGATTCTTTCTTAATAAACTTTCATTTAATATCATAAAGTTGAATATTTTAAAAAATCTTGATTTAGTAGATGAGGGTCATCATCTACTTTTCCTTGAACATCTTTAAGAGTTAAAATTATATTACCACTGATGATACTTCCACTTACCTTAATGGAGCTGCAGTGGCTCAAGTAGTAAGAGCAGAGTACTGCAGATCAGCAGTTTGGCTGATCGAATCCCATCAGCTCCAAGGTTGACTCAGCCTTCCATC
>JANHJO010010264.1:82373-92462 GCA_032468235.1 Pseudoxyrhopus heterurus
AAGCTTTAGTCATTAACCATTGGTTACATAGAACTGAATACAGCTTCTTATATTTTTTTTATTCATAATAATTAGCAAAGACAGTTTCCAGCATAGCAACAGGATCCAGATCACATTAGGAATTATGCCTATGTATTCTTGTTTTCCTTTCCCTCCCACACCTTATTTATCAAATTTGCATCCCACTCAACTCCCAACAGTTCCTATTATATCCTATCCCATATATTTTTTCATAAACTGGTATTCGCTTTCTATAAACCCTTTATAGTGAAAACAAGTCCAAATCTTATCATTTGCATTTAGAAGTCCTTAGAATTTCTGTTCATTTAAATTCTCACAATTAGATGTCTTCAAATACTTGAGGGAATGGGAGAAGAAAAAGAGAAAGGAGTGGAAGAAAGAATGATGCAGTGGTTAGGAAAAGGCAGAAAGTAATAATTTTTAAAAATATATTTCTATTATTCTTAGAATTCCCATGGAATTATGTTCCCCTTTAAATGCCTTCAGTAAGGTAAGACGTTCTATACTGTTTTGCTAGCTGAATTAATTTCATAAAACATTTTCAGATTCTTTTAAGTACTTACCAAAGTAACAGGCCCCACATCTTCACATACAAATCTTTGATGACATAAACGGATGTAACAGTCTGTGTTTTGGACATCTGAAATATTCACTGAAATGGTTTTTCTTGTTCTGTCCACATTATAAGACATTTTGCTCACTGAAATTTACAACAAAGAAAAAACTATAATGGTACTGTTTTATGTTTGTATTTTTGGTAGCCAAAATTATGTATCCATACAAGACAAGATAATTGAGGAGTTTAAATTTTATTTGGAATATTAGTGTTATTTGTATAGGAAATTTGATTTCAATAGTTATTAAATGTTAGTGTAGAATCTTATACAAATTTATCCGGAGTAAATATAAATAAAATTGTAGTACCAAGTGTCAACTCTTAAAGAATCCTAAGATGAAATGTCTCAGGCTGCAGATGTCCAATTGGAAGTAGGTCCCTTAGTGGTCAAATTAAGTAAAGTATTAGAAATCATATGCATTTTGTAATAATTACTTTCTGTGTGTGAATGAGTGTGTGTATGTGTGTGTGCCTTCAAGTCAATGTTACTTCTGGCAATTGCCAGAACAAGTTTCTGCAGTTTTTCTTGGCAGAAGTGGTTCACCATTGCCTTTTTCTTCTTAGGGCTGAGAAACACTGGTCCAACATCAACCAGTCGGCTTCATGCTAGAACTCTCAATTACTGATTTTCCAGCCTGGTGCCTTTTTACACTAAACTGGTTCTCCTATTATTACATACAGGTTTTTAATCACATTTATTTTTGACAAGGAAGCTATAAAACTCAAGATCTTTAGTCTCAAGAGATATGTGTGGAACTGTCTTTTTGAACTACCAGGTATTCAGCCATTGCTCTGTTCCCCATCGGATAAAAGAAAACACACATCAGATTTGGAAATCAGCTAAAATTAGGGTGAAAAGTACAACAAAGTTCAAATCAAAAGAACCAGTAGCTAGTCTAAGACTTCCATATTCAAGCTCGCCAGATTGTTCCATTGTTCTAAAGGGACTGGTTAGAAGGTAACTTCATTACCTTCAGATCTTATTTAGAATATAGATTAATAGAGTTGGAAGGGACCTTGGAGGTCTTCTAGTCCAACTCCCTGCTTGAGCAAGAAACCCTATACTATTTCAGACAAATGGTTGTCCAGTTTCTTTTTGAAAGCCTCCAGTGATGGAGCACCCACAACTTCTGAAGGCAAGCTATTCAACTGGTTGATTGCTTTCATCATTAGGAAATTTCTCCTTAGTTCTAGGTTGCTTCTCTCCTTGGTTAGTTTCTGACCATTATGTCTTGTCTTGCCTTTTGGTGCTTTGGAAAATACTTTGATCTTTCATCTTTGTACCCTTTTCTTAGTAAGTTGTGCTACTCCTGCATTCCAGTCCTCACTATGTCCTATTTCTGGACCCCTTGATTCAACCCCAGGTGGCAAGCTTCAAAAGAAAAAGAAGAACTTAAGAACTGGTTTTTAGGAATCAAGCTGAATTTGATAGATAATACCCATTTGTCATTGTTGATGAAACATTTAGTAGACTACTAAATATGCTACTGTTTTTAGACCGTGGAGACCTCAACTTACCAAAACAATCTGGAATATTTTTCCCCACATCATTGTTTCTGCAGTCTGCAAAATAAAAAAAAGATTTTCAACGTGTTTGCTTTCTTAAGACATCTGCTGTTTTATTTTCATGAGGGATGGTCAGAAATCAGTAGAAATCCCTTAATAGTATACAGATTACAAATATTTAATTGAATCAGCTATGATATAAATAAGGGATTTAATTGGAGTGACAACCTGGAGAGGGGGGAAATTTTCTCAAATACAATTATGTTCTTTCTACTTCTAGGTCTATGTGTGATTGCTTTGATTTTGGAGAAGTGCCTTTTGTGAACTTAATGATATAATGGCTTATTTAAGCCATTATAGAAACATGACTTAGTGTGATTATAAGCCTTCCTGGAGGGAGGAATGATAGGAAGAAAGGAGTAACGAATTTGCTTAATTTTGAAGATTCACATGGAATTCACTTATTACTCTGATAACATTTGTTTATTTGAAATATTAAAAAATCATTTCTCACCCCTATGGGTAGGTATATGTCTTTCATAATGTTGGGCCCTCTAGCAGAGGCCTGGAGGTTTGAGGGTTCTGCACAGTATCTTAACTGTTCCTAACCTTATACTCTTCTGGACAGAGAGTTCTGATGTCATTCCTGGGATCTGTTGGAGCCACCCCTCCAACTGAGGAGTCACAGCCCTGAGTGCTCCTACCACCACAGGGACCCCTTTGGCCTTTGCTTTTCACATCCTCTCGTTTCCCCTTCAGGCCCCGGAACGTCTCCCAAATGTTTTCTCTATGTACATATAAATCCAATAGGCATTATGCATTGGATGCAAGTCATTCCATCAACTGCAACTACCTATCCCACATTGTTCCATTTTATTAAGAAGACTTGTCATGTTCCAAGTCTGGCACCAAGAAATACCAAGCAACACAAGTTTGTTTGATGCTTTCACTCCTGGAAGGCTTAGAAACTCAGCACAGAGTGATGACAAACAAAGTCAGCGTTACCTGTGGCTGTGCTAGGTCCTGTTTCATTTTTGACCCCCAAAACTGTCTGTTGGCCAGTTGTAGGATTTTCAGCGTTGTTATAACTTCAAACAGTTGGTAAATGGTTGTACAGTAAATCACCTGAACTGATATTTGTGTCAGCATCATCTTCATTTTAGTAATTTGCATTAGAATAAACGTGCAAATGAACACAACTGCATGCATGTACACACACAAGATCAACATTTTTTTTATGTTTCCTACCTTCAACATAATATTCTTGAGTCTGTTTAACTCCACAATAATTTGGAATTGTTGTCATGGTTACACGGAGATGTTGTCCCACACTGACTTCAAAGCAATTAAATTGTATTTTCACCTGTTTGCATGAAAAGAATCTTCAGTTTAGACACCACTTCACAAAATGAGAGCACAAGGAAACAGGCATTCCACTAAGATTGTTTTTCAAATGTATTAATGTTATGTGTCATTTTTATTTTATTCTCTTACCCTGTATAATTCTGGCAGATGGAACTAAAGAGAAATGTCCTAACAGTGAGAACAATTAACCAGTGGAATGGCTTGCCTCCAGAAATTGTGGATATTTCATCACTGGAGGTTTTAAAGAAGAGATTGGACAACAATTTGTCTGAAATGGTATAGGGTTTCCTCTCTGAGCAAGGGGGTGGGACTAGAAGATTTCTAAGGATCCTTTCAACTCTGTTATTCTGTATTTATTAATTTCCTAGATTTCACTTAATTATGTTCTCAGTTTCCAAACGCTCTCCTGTTTCAAGAAATGCACTGATAAAATTCCAAATTTAATTCATCACACAGAGTTTTGACAGTTGGGACTACACAGCAATCTACTTGAAATTGTAGAACTTGCCTATCGACTGAAGATCCAGGAAGCAAATCTAACCCCTTCGTTAAAGCAAACATGACTGGGCTCATAAGCAAGAACCCTGATTGTATTTTATATTAAACTCGGAGATTTGGATTATGATAAAATAGTAGTGTTTCTAATATAGAAATTTACTGTTGTTAAGGTCAGAAATATTGACATGTGGAGACATATCCTTTTTTTTTCATTCTATTTTATTCAAAAGAAAGCTAAAATACAAAATTACAGCCCCACCCCCTCAAAAAAAGGACCAAAAAACAAAAGCAAACATAAAAAGACATAGCCTTATAATTTCTATAACTTAAGATGGGACTCTCCTCTGCAACCCACTAACACACCATAATGAATAGAGGAGGATTTAATTCAAAATAAAACATCTAAAAGATTTTGTTGCATTGCAACCTTGGCTGTGATTTAGCTTTCTTTGCAGGAAGCTGGTCAAAAATAAATACCATTGGCCTTGGAACTGGGGTTGTATTTCTTGTTTCCCCCGTGCATCAATGCTGTATCCAATCAACCCAACTGGGCCCAGATGAGCATATGTAGATGTATATACCAATATACATTGGTATATGCGTAGATGTATATACCTATATGCGTAGATGTACGTATATACCAGTGGTATCTACCTTGTTTGAGGAAATGTTCAAACCTTTATCCATGAATCAATATCAAACTCAAAGTATTTTTATGAGGTATAAGCTTTTCTGGAAAATCCCTAGATACACTTTCTGTAGTAATGTTTCCTAACCATAATATATACATATTCACTGTTTTTTTTAAAAAAAGAAGAAGTCTGTAAAAACATATTGTCAAATCTAGATTTCAGGAATTAGCAGATTAGCTGGAAGTTCTTCCCTTTTGAAGCAAGAGAGAGGTACACAATACAGTATTTTCTGTGAAAATGTGAAGTGAGCATGGGGGATGTAATTATGTTGCTGTAGAATAATGGTTTGATTTATGTTTTTAGGGATATTCGTTTAAATAAATCCATCTGGGAACAATGGCATGCAATATTCTTAGCCCACACACGGTCGTCATACTAATTTTCATAGCACAAGGCAGACATAAATCTCTCTGAGACAGACAGTAATCAGTCAGTGAATGTGGAAACAATTTGAACCAATTCTTGTTCCTTTTGTACTAGTGTTGGGGATCCTGTTTTAAATATCTTCATTCTCACTTTGGCCAGACAACCATTTGGCTGATATAATAAGCTATTTATTTTGTGAAAAATAAACTAAAATGCCAGAACTGCGTAGAATGAATAGATAACTTCTAATCCAAAAATAATTTCCAGAGCCAACACTGGAGACTAGAAGTTATGATGATGACAAAATAATGTTATACACATGCCATGATCCCATTACACAATGATATATGAGTCACTGGCATAGTGGCAGTGGTGAGTAGGAGGGGTTTTGCACAGCTTCATATTGTGTGTCATTTGTACCTTTTACTGAATCGCAAGGCTCTACTCCCAGACAGCCATGCTCTGGTTACTTCCAGAGTAGATTACTGTAATGTACTTTGCATGGGGTTCCCTTGAAGAGTATCTGAGAGTTTCAATTGATGCAGAATACAGCTGCTCTTTGCTTCTGAATGTGATTCAAGGTGCTGGTTTTCACATTTAAAGTCCTACATGGCATGGTGTCAGGCTACTTTTCCCGATCACCACCTTTTCCCGATCACATCTGCCCATCAGGTCCAACAGGAGGGTTGTGTTGGCGGTCCCATCTGCTTTCATCTGATGGGACCCAGATGGCATGTTCCTCCTGCCTTCTAGAACATCATCCCCCCACCGAAGGTGATGTTAGCCCATCCCTGTTAATCTTTCAGAAAATCCCCCAAACCTAACTTTTCCAGCAGCCTTGGACATCCCATGGAAAGCCTGCATAATTATTATATTGTGCTTAGATGCATGTTCTCCAGCAATCTTGCTTTTATTTATATTTTATGCTTTGTAAAATAGCTATAGCATTGTTTTAAGCGTGGGTTGTATGCTGCCCAAAATCACATTCGGTGAAATGAGCTGCCATATCAATTTATTAAATAAATAAATACATCTGGATACTTTCTGCAGTCTCGGTGATAGCTGACAAAAAATATAAGAGGATGTGTCTGCAAGGGAAGATCCACAAACCTTCCTATTTGTACTGATCTGTGGGAATGACCTTGGAAGATAGAAGGAAGAGTCACAGCCTAGACAACAGTCAAATAAGAGAAATGCGAGTCCAAAGGAGATGTGGGGATAGACAAAGCATAGCAGAAGGGACTCTTTAGTATTTGGGAGAGTAAAAGGTATTTATAGAGCTGCAAGATTCTGTTAATGTAACCTTCAAATAAAGATAGTTTGAGTACTCATGGTTGGTATTTTTTGTTTGAACTACCTCAAAAGGCTGACTCTATCCAACTCTGTTCTGTAAATAACTTCATAGCACTATAAAATGAGAAAATGGGAACACCATAAAAATCTTTGAACATATAACTTTGCCCTGTCAGCTTAAAAGAAAAAAATCACTTCTTATACTGAGAGATCCCATATCACCTTCTTCCTAGACTCTTTCAATTTAGCTCCAATAAAATGATAAAAACAACTGAGATCTTTTACCTTATTTCCCTTAGGATGCCCCCTGGAAATCTTCACGTTCACACACTTGGTTTTTTGAGTAACCATCAGGAAATAACAAATTTGAACACCAGACGTATTTTCTGAAAATAACGTAGAAAAAAAAATACAAATTCAGAATTCAAAGAAACAGACCTTGAGGGGAAGGAATTATTACTCACTTCCAATAGAATATTATGAAAGAAAAACCCCTTTATGAATGAACCATAGAAATAAAAATCCCTCTGAAACAAATAGCATAACTTTTAAAACCTATAGGCTAATCAAAGATGAGCACCTCACTTTTGAAAGTTGAAGTGCTCCTCAGAGTTCTATCAAATAAAATGTAGGCGAAAACAGCAATAGGTCCAATTTTTAATTCTACTTTCATGGAGCTAAAGTGTATTAGTAGCCAACCAGTTTGACCAAATCCATTAAGGTCAACATTGATTAGACAGATTAGATTTTAGTATCTCCTTTATCTCCACTAAAATTTCTGCTAGAGAAAGTATTTTCATAGATTCCTATATGGAATCATGTTACCTTCATGCAACTGGGAATATTGATTTACAGTAGTTTGCTGCACAGAAACAACTCTTATTGTTTTCTTTAATACAGCTATCTGTCTTGATTTCTTTCTGCCTTCATTTAATTTTAATTTTTAGTTTCTTAATGGCACTTGGAGGCATCTTAAGAACCCAAGGTATAGTCTCCCATTGTACTGAGCTGAAACCCACACTGTTGAACTTCACATTATTTTAAATTGCCTTAATATATACTGATGTGACCACAGGATGGCAGCAAACAATACAACAATTCCCATCCTTTTGCTGCTATCTAGTGATCATCCATATTCTTGCAATTCAAATTTGGTAGCGTTAATTATGACGAAACCTATTGGCACTATCCCTCCCCCTAAGAGAACATCCTACACCAAGACCAGCTTGTGTGTACAAGCCCTGGGTACCAGAACAAGTATGCACTCTCGGATGGAATCACCATGTCCCATCACCAATATTGTGATGGGAGCCCTATCCAAAAGGATTTCTCAAGACCCAAAGAATGTCCTGCATTTCCTCTTCTCTCATATACAATAATTCTCCGGGAAAGACATGAGTTCTTCCTAGATCCCGCTAGAGAACTGGAAGTAGAGCTGGGATTTTCTGCACATTCTCTTCCACTGAACAAGACCCTTCAGTTATTATCCACATTCCCTATGAAATCTTCTGATTTACCATGAAGTTGCAGGTTTGCCCTGACACTTAAGTGGAGAGAGCAATGCCTGTGATCTTCACACTTCATTGTAGTCCCAAGCTTCATGTTCTTAACATTGACTGGATAAAGGGAGGTAGGCGCAGGATAGCAGGAGCTGCTCACAGCCTCCACTGTAAAGGTAACAAATATATATGTATATGTGCCTCTGTGTAAAAACAAACTTGAAATAGCTAAATAATATCTTAAATGATTGGAGAAAAACTCAGATGTCTATATGATCATCCCTCATACACTAATAGGGTAGGAGAGACATTCAGTAATCAAGCAATGCACTATAGTCCTTAGTGGTAGGATATAGTCTATAGACATATATTTCAGTCACATCTTCTAAAAAACAATGGTAAAAGATGTCTCCTGTCAGCCAATTCTGACTCAAGGGGGCTAGTTGCACAATACAACATAACATCAGTACATATGGTACTTTAACACAAAAGAGGATTTTGGAACAATCAAGAGTCTTCCCTTGGAGGAAGGAACTATTCATTCATTGGCCATAATGTCTTAGGCCAATTTAGGATCTGACCAAATATGACAATACTGAGGAAGATGACTAGTGCATGCATCACCCATAGGGCAAAATGGTTGCCAGGGAGAAAACTTACTCCCCAAGCAAAACATGTTTTTGTGTTACTTCAAATCATTCTTGACTGCCTGGACAAGTCCTTGCAGTTTTATCGGTTACATTTTCAGAAGCAGTTTATCATTACCTCTCTCTTCTAGGAGAGAGAGGGGGGAGGGAGGGTTCCAGCCTGATGCCTTTAACCATTACACCAATCTAACTCCTAATTGTTTAATTCATGTACTCTTAAGTTATACAATTGACCTGGAAATAAAAGACCCATTTGGTTAAATACTTCCCCTCCCTCCCCTCCCTCCAAAAATGAATAACCAGAGGACCAAATTAGGGTTATGCTACCATTCTATGCATAGAATTGTAGTCCAAAAAATAATTTCAAAATATGACTGAATTGTACAGAAGATTTTTTTTTTTTTAAACAATGAGGTTATTCTAGACATCAAAACATATTCCCAGTTAAATTAACCATTCTTCCATAGCGGAAAAGAAGGATCTTTTCCAATAAAAGCAGATAAAATTCTCGCAGCTATTATCTTAAACAAAGCCAGGTCAGCATAATTTGAAGGAGTGTGTATATAGATCAAATCCTAGAAGCTGACCGGGAGTTTGTATGAGTTGTATGTGAATGTGGGGGTGTATGGAAGCTTATTGATTGTTAGTTGTGTGAATGGATCGCCCAGGACAATGTTATATGGCCCCCCTACTGAGTGTGTTTACAGAAGTAGATGGGGGCCAGGGTATGTTCCCTGGGTGGGTGTGGGTGTTGGTATGGGAGAGTTCCCTTGTCTGCCAGGGAGGGGGGGAGACTGGATTTGGGAGTATAGGAGATTCAGGGGACACAGAGAGTCGGAGTATCCCCGTGGTGACTGGGAGGAGTAGGTATGGCGGGAGCAGAGGGGTGGGCCACTTGCGGGGAACTCATGCTCGCTATCTCACAGCAATTACGTGTTCTGGCCCCTCTGACTCACCTCATATATCTGGTGGTTTGGGAATTCAGGGCCCTGGACTCAGGCTTTTGCTATTTAATGCTAGGTCTGTTGCCAACAAAGCTCCTCTGATTCAGGATTTGATCTTGGAAGAAAGGGCTGACCTAGCATGTATTACCGAGACCTGGCATGGCCAAGAGGGGGGTGTCCCCCTAATTGAAATGTGCCCGGCTGGGTTTCAGGTGTTGCACCAGCCGTGACCCCGGGGCAGGGGGTGGTGGTCATTGTCCGAGAAGACCTGCATCTGTGCAGGAGCGCTGCCCCAGAGATTGTCGGGTGTGAGTCCCTCCTCTTGAAGTTGGACTCAGGGGTTCAGTTGGGCCTGTTGCTTATGTACCTACCTCCCAGCTGCGTGACAACAGCCCTACAAGGGCTGCTCGAGGCAGTAGCCGGGTTGACGGTGGAATTCTCCAGGCTGATGGTCCTGGGGGACTTCAACTTGCCCTCCCTAGGTGAATCCTCTGATGCGGCCCAGGAGTTCATGGCCTCCATGGCAACCATGGACCTGACCCAAGTAATTCAGGGTCCGACTCATAGAGGGGGACACACGCTTGACCTGGTATTTCTCTCGGAGCAGTGGCGACGTGATCTGGATATGGGGGCTTTTTCCAT